>PVJC01019358.1:0-30315 GCA_004026665.1 Murina feae
AAAGAAAAAGAAGAAAAGAAAGGAGAAAGGGAGTGCCAGAACAAATTTGGGAAAAGGAAGGCAAAGGAAAAAAGAAAAAAAAAAAAAGGTAAGAGCGATAAAAAAAGAATGAAATAGAAGGGTGGAAGAGATTGTATGGGGAGAAAACTCAAATAGAATAGCTACTAGTAGCAACAAATGACATCTACAAAGACCTAGAAATGAATGGAGTACATCAACTAATCAATCAATTAACAATTAACATCTAACAAGGTTAGGAGAAACAGAATTAAAAAAAATAACCAAAACCTAAATACAACCAAAAAACAAAAAGGAAAAGTGAGACAGTCTCACCAAAAATTTTAAAAAAACCCTAGTATAATAAAATGATGCTATAGGAAATCTGAAAATAAAATGAAGACACTAATCTCAAAATAATATAAAGATAAAATAAAATGACTCTTAGAAAAAGAAAAAAAAATAGTAGTAATAATATTGATTAAAAATAAAGATACAATAATTAAAAAGATTAAATCAAGTGAGGAAAAAAGACAAAAAATAGTTTCTTAATGGAAAAAAAGAAAAAGAAACAAAATTTTTTTTCAAAAAAGAAAAAATTAAAAAAAGAGAAAAATGTGCAGTAGTGAGGGTCATTCACTTCTTCTGCTCTTCTGATTGGTGTGTCTTAGTCTTGTCAGCTATTCAAGAGAATATGGAAGTTTCCAACGATTCACTGCTCCTCTGTGTCGTAAACCAGTCCTGATTTAAAAGCTGGCAGTATCTAGGTTGTGTTTTTTTTTTTTAAATCCTTTTTACAGTTCAGGGTGGAGTCTGGGTGTGGCTGTATTAGTTGCCTGGATACTGGAGGGAGGGTTTATCTCCTCAGGCACAATGGCTGCCTAGGCCCCAGGCTCCGGCATGAGTCAGCACCAAGCTGCATGAGTCAGCACCAAACTCGCTGCCACCTTTCCTGGACCCCCCTCTCTCTCCAGATGCCACAACCCAGCACCCTCTCCCACACTCCAGCCACAGGTAAATGTCTGTATCCACAATGCCTTATGCGTGGGGCTCAGTGCAGTTAGACTCCGACCACAGAGGCGGGAGGGGCTGCGGCCGAGCGTGTGCCTCTCCTGCTGGCACGCTTCAGTCTTTACTGTGGACCCAGATGTAAAATCCACTTCGAGGGGGCACCTTCTCTCCTGCCCGCACACCCCAGCCCTTTCCTGATTGTGAAGCCGGATCAAGAATCCCCTGCCGACCAGCAGTTCCACGGACCCTCTTTCCACTGCGCCGCTGGTCTCGGGAGACGCGGCTGGGTGCCGGCGCCAGTGCCGTGCGGAGCCTTTCCGATCCTCAGGGCTAAGGTCTGGTAAAATATCTTTCCCAAAGCCTTGAATTTCTGTATGATTTTCTTTTAATTGTATAAAAATGTACACATACATACATATTTATATACATGACATATGTGTATATGTGTATATATATTTATATGTTTATACTTTAACACTATTTTCTGATAAAGGTAATTATGAATTAAATTAATAGGTAGTTAAAAATCTTTCAAAATGCTTAAAAAAACAAGTTTTTCATGTAATCTTGGTTATGTTAGTACTATAAAATTAACTATTTTGATACATAATTAATATTTCACAAACTAAAACTATTTAGAATGTAATAAAAATAAAAAATGGGTTTATCAATATTTTTCATTATAACAATAATTATTATATTATATATGGCTAGGAATTTTTAAAGAAAATAAATGAATATATTGTCTTTATTTAAAAACTGAAACAAGCCTACACTTGGAGCATGCTTTTGCCAATCCTGTGAAACCACTCATTCTCTCCAGACAACTATTCCCAGTTTGGCGTATATAATTTCAGATAGTTTCAATGCACAAATATATGTACCCACAGAAGACATATTTTGTAATTTTGTGGTATTAACAATGAACAGAAATGCTACCATTCTTAATAACTAATGACATTTCTATAATGTTAAATAAAAAACTGAATATACTTGCCTGACTAGGGTAATATCCATATCCTTCTGGATAAGTTCAGTCTGTTTATTAGTCAACTGTAATGAGAGAGCATTGTATTTACTCTGTGAAACTTCAATTTCTTTCCTTGCTTCCATTAAATTGTCTTCAAAGGCCTGAAATTAGAACACATATAAAAGTCTAATATAATAAATATCTAATAAGAAGAAAATGTCTGGCACAGTTAACTAATTAGTTTACAAAATGCAGTGAAAATAAGTAGTGTTTTAGATTTTTTTTATTTGTTTGTTTGTTTTTACTTTGAGAAATTTAGTAGAAGCAATCACTTTTACAGTAGTCACAGACACTTTTTTTTAGAAATTAAAAAAGTATCCTGGCTTCCTTGTATGAAAGTTAATGATTTGAAACAAATAAACTTGAAACTCTATGTAGGAATTTACTTATTAAAATTAAAATAAAGAAATTATCATACAATAAAATATTTAATTACATGAACAAAAAATGAACTCATTTACTTAAATATTAACTAGAAAAGTGGCAGATATTTCATTATTTACTCTATGTTAACTGCACACACATAAATGCACTCAGAGAAGAAAAGACAATACTGCAAACAATGATATCAAAATAATTTTATAATGTTTGAGACTGAGATCATGCTGAGTTCTCTTGATTGCAGTGAAATTTCACCTAGAGTTCTTCGAAGTTGGCCTTTTCATGCTAAAAGTGCTCTAAATCTTCTTCCATTCTGAAATAATTTAAAACCTAATGTTATCTTTTCAAAGATAATTTTCTCAAAAATATATTATAAATTTAATTTTAATTATTTTCACAAAGTATTAAATGAATTTTATATCTAATAAAACAGTATGCCCACATAAACAATATACAATCATTATTTCTAAAGTGAACACCAGGCTTCAGAAATCTACTATAGTCAAGCTACCAATGCTCATAGATTCACCCTATAGTAGCTAGAATAAATTTTTTTAATCCTCACCTGAGAACACATTTATTGATATTTTTTTTAGAGAGAGGGGGAGGGAGAGGCAGATAGGAAAATAGAAAGAGGAAGAAGGGGAGAGAGGAATATAGAGAGGGAGACACACACACACACATCAGTTGCCTCCCATACGCATCCCAACCAGGATGGAACCCACAATGTAGGTTTGTGCCCTGAATGAAATCAAACTCAGATCTTTTTTAGTTTACTGGACGATGCTTCAGCCAACTGAGCAATGCAGCCAGAGCTACAGTGATATTAAAAAAAATACTGGCAGAGGTCAATGGGGAAAAAGGAAGACATATGTAATATTTTCAATAATACAGTTTTTTTTAAAAAAAAAAGAATCTACCCCAAAGCTACAGAATACACGTTTTGCTCAAGTGCATATGGGACATTTTCAAAGACAGACCACATATTAGGACATAGGCAATGTCTCTTCAAATTCAAGAAGATAGATATCATACCAAGCATCTTCAAAGATCACAATAGCATAAAATTAGAAATCAATTACAATAAAAACAATGAAAAGAATCAAACACTTGGAGGCTATTTAGCAAACTATTAAACAATGATTGGGTTACCAAGGAGATCAAAGAAGAAATTAAAAGCATCATGTAAAAAAATGATAATGAAAACACACCAATCCCAAATCTATGGGACACAGTAAAAGCAGTCCTGAGAGGAAAGTTCATAGCTCTACAGGCCTATCTCAAAAAAAAAAAAGAAAAAAAGAAAGAAAGAAAAACTGGTAATAAATTATCTAACCCTACAACTCAAAGAGTTAAAAAGAGAGCAACAAGAAAAGCCCACAGCATCCAGAAGGAAGGAAATAATAAAGATCAGAGCAGAAATAAATGATTAGAGACAAAAAAAAAATACAAAAGATCAATGAAACCAAGAGTTGGTTCTTTGAACGAATAAACAAGATTGATGAACCTCTAGCCAGGCTCACCAAGAAACAAAGAGAGAGGACCCAAATACACAAAAACAGAAATGATAGAGGTGAAATAACAACCTACCCCACAGAAAGAAAAAAGATTATAAAAAAAAATACCACAAACAACTCTGCTCCAACAAACTGGACAACCTAAATGAAATGGATATATTCCTAAAAAAACACAAGCTTCCAAAACTCAATCAAGAAGGAAAAAAACAAAACCTGAAAAAGTCAATAACTACTGATGAAATTGAAACAATTATAAAAAGAACTTTGAGCAAACAAAAGCCCTGGTCCAGATGACTTACAGGTGAGTTCTACCAAGCATTCAAAGAACTAAAACCTGTCCTCCCTCAGACAACTCCAAAAAATTCAAGAGGAAGGCACACTTCCAATCTCTATGAAGACAGCATTACCCTAATTCCAAAACCAGATAAAGACACCACAAAGAAAGAGAACTACAGGCCAATATCCTTGATGAACATAGATGCTAAAATCCTCAATAAAATTCTAGCAAATCAGATCCAGCATTACATTAGAAAGCTCATACAGCATGACCAAGTGGGATTTATTCTGGGATGCAAGGATAGTACAATATCCACAAATCAATAAACATGATATATCACATAAACAAACTGCGAGATAAAAATCACAAAATCATATCAATCGATGCACAAAAAGCATTTGACAAAATCCAACATCCTTTCCTGATAAAAACTCTCAGCAAAGTGGGAATAGAAAAAATATACCTCAATATAATAAAAATTATATATGACAAACCTATAGCCAACATCATACCTAATGGACTAAAACTAAAACCATCCTAAGAACAGGAACAAGACAGGGATGCCCACTCTCACTACTCCACTTCAACACTGCAAGTGCTAGCTACAACTATCCGACAAGAAAAAGAAATAAAAGGCATTAAAATTGAAAAATAAGTAGTGAAACTGTCATTATTAACAGATGATATGATATTGTATGACGCTGTACATAGAAAACCCTAAAGATTCAATCAAAAAACTACTAGACTTAATAAATGAATTTGGCAATGTTGCAGGATACAAAATAAATGTCAAGAAATCTATGGCTCCTTTATACACCAATAATGAAATCACAGAAAGAGAAACTAAAAAAACATTCCATTCACCATTGCAACAAAAAAATTAAGATACACAGGAATAAATTTAACCAAGGAGGTAAAGGGCCTGTACTTGGAAAACTATAGGATGCTGAAAAAAGAGACGAGAAAGACATAAACAAATGGAAGAACATACTGTGTTCATGGATTGGAATAATCAACATCATTAAAATACCCATATTACCCAAAGCAATCTATGGATTCAATGTAATCCCCATTAAAATACCAATGGCATATCTCACAGATCAAGAACAAACTCTACAAAAATTTATCCGGAATAAAAAAAGATTCCGAATAGCAACAGCAATCCTGAGAAAGAAGAAAAAAGTTGGAGGGATCACAATACCAGATATCAAGTTATATTACAAAACCACCATTGTCAAAATTGCCTGGTACTAGCACAAGAGCAGACATATAAATCAATGGAACAGGACAGAGAAACCAGAAATAGACCCAAGCCATTATGCTCAATTAACATGACTTGACAAAGGAGGCAAGAGCATACAATGAAATCAAGACAGTCTCTTTAATAAATGGTGCTGGGAAAATTGGACAGATACATGCAAAAAAAATAAAACTAGACCACCAAATTATACCATACACAAAAATAAACTCAAAATAGATAAAGGACTTAAATATAAGCAGGAAAACATAGAAATCTTAGTAGAATCCATAGGCAGCAAAATAGCAGACATATGTCATAGCAATATCTTTATCAATACAGTTCTAGGACAATGGAAACTAAGGAGAAAAATAAACAAATGGGAATATATCAAAATAAAAAGTTTTTGCATGGCAAAGGAAACCATCAACAAAACAAGAAAGCCCACAGCAAGGGAGAACATATTTGCCAATGCTATTTCAGATAAAGGTTTAAACTCCAACATTTATAGGGAACTCATACAATTTAACAAAAGGAAGATAAACAATCCAATAAAAAAATGGGCATAGGACCTAAATAGACACTTTTTGAAAGAGGACAACATTCAGAAGGCCAAGAGACAGATGAAAATATGTTCAAAGTCATTAGTCATCTGAGAGATGAAAATCAAAACGACAATGAGATACCATCTCACTCATGTCAGAATGGCTATCATCAGTAAGTCAACAAATGACAAGTGCTGGTGAGGATGCAGAGAAAAAGGAACCCTCATGCAGTGCTAATGGGAATGCAAACTGGTGCAGCCTTTGTGGAAAACAGTATGGAGTTTCCTCAAAAAATTAAAACTAGAACTCCCATTTGACCCCGTGACCCCACTTCTAGGAATATATCCCAAGAAAACAGCAACATCCATCAAAAAAGAATATATGCACCCATATATTCATAGCAGCATAATTTACAATAGCTAAGATTTGGAAACAGCCTAAGTGCCCATCAGCGGATGAGTGGATTAGAAAACAGTGGTAAATCTACACAATAGAATACTATGCTACAGTAAAAAAAAAGGAATTCTTACCATTTGCGACAGCATGGATGGAACTGGAGAGCTTTATTCTAAGCAAAATAAGCTGGTCAGAGAAAGATAAATATCACATGATCTCACTCATTTGTGGAATATAATGAACAACATAAACTGATGAACAAAAATAGAGCCAGAGACACACAAGCATCGAACAGACTGTCAAACCTAAGTGGATAGGCTGGAGGAAGGGAGAGTAATAGAGCAACCAAAGGACTTGTATGGATGCATATGAGCATAAGAAATGGACACAGACAGTAGGGGAGTGAGGGCATGTGCTTAGGAGTGGGAGTGGCTGAGGAGAGGTCAACTGAGGGAAAAGGAAATTTATGTAATACTTTAAAGAATAAAGAATTAAAAAAAAAAGAATCAAATTTTGTTGTTAAAATGTAAAATGACAAAATGTGAACATCAGAGGGTTCAACAAAAAATATAAGCAGACAGAAGAAAGAATCAGTAAAGTAGAGATATAACCTGTGAAATTATTGATTCTGATAAGAAAGAATGAAGAATGAAAACTAAATAGTTCTTATGAGGTCATTGGAGCACCATTAAGAAAATCAACATACACATTATAGAAGTCCCAAAAGATGAGACAGAAAACAGAAAAAAAATTTTTTTTTAAAAAATAATGACCAGATACTTCCCAACTTTGATATGAGATATCCATCTAAAAACTTAACGTCCTCAACGAACTCCAAGTAAGATCAATAGAGAGACCCATATTGAGATACAATGTAATGAAACTTGGAAATTCAACTAAAAGCAAAGAGAGAATCTTGAAAGCAACATCAGAGAGTGACTTATCATATACAAGCAACATTAATGAGATTAATAGCTGATTTATAATAAAAATTCATAGAATCAGGAAGGCAGTGGAACGTTATATTTAAGGATATAAAAGAAAAGAACTGTTGACACTGAATTTTATACCCAGCAAAAGTGTTTTTAAAATTTAGAGAGTAATTATGGTATTTATAGATAAGCAAAAGCTGATGGGCTGGATCTGTCTTAGGAGAGATGCTAATCATTTAGATTGAAATAAAAGGATGCAAGACAATAATTGAAAGCCAGATGAAAAAACAGAGATTCCAATAAAGGAAAATATGTGGAGAAATATAAAATCCAATATTACTGCATATTTGGTAACTACTTTTTCTTTCCTACATGATTAAATGACAAGTAAATAAAAATTACTAATCTATGCTACAGGGCACACAATTCTAAAAAGTATCTTATTTAATAAAAGAGTAATATGCAAATTGATCATCACTCCAACACACAAGATTGCTGCCTCCATGTGGTCAAAGATGACTACCACAAGATGGCCTGCAGAGGAGGGCAGTTGTGGGCAATCAGGCCAGCAGGGAGGGCAGGTGGGAGCTATCAGGCCTGCCAGGGAAGGCAGTTAGGAGGAACCAGGCCTGCAGGGGAGGACAGTTGGGGGGAATGAGGCCTGTAGAGGAGGGTAGTTGGGGGCAACCCAGACCTGTAGGGGAGGGCAGTTAGGGGGTACCAGGCCTGCAGGGGAGGGCAGCTGGAGGGGGACCAGGCCTGCAGGGGAGGGAAGTTGGGAGGAACCAGGCCTGCGGGTTAGGGCACTTGAGGGGGGGGACCCAGCCTGCAAGAAAGAGCACTTAAGGACAACCAGGCCAACAGAGGAGGGCAGTTAGGGACAATCAGGCCAGCATTGGAGCAGTTAGGTGTCTATCAGACTGGCAGGGAAGTTGTTAGGGGCAATCAGGCAGGCAAGCAGTTAGGAGCTAACAGTCCTGAATTGTGAGAGGGATGTCCAACTACCCATTTAGGCCCGATCTCAGTGGGATCAGGCTTAAATGGGCAGTGGTACATCCCTCAAGAGGTCCCAGATTGAAGAGAGTGCAGGCTGGGCTTAGGTACATACCCTCCTCCCTCCTGACCCCCCCACCCCAGTGCATGAATTCTGTGCACCACGCCTCTAGTAACATGATAAAAATAACTTAAAGGGAAAGAGCAATATAGGAGAAAAATTGTGTATACTACTGAAGATAAACATATATGTCCACTTTCCTTTTTTAAAAAAAAAATATATATACATATTTTATTGATTTTTTACAGAGAGGAAGGGAGAGGGATAGAGAGTTAGAAACATTGATGAGAGAGAAACATTGATAAGCTGCCTCCTGCACATCCCCTACTAGTGATGTGCCCGTAACCAAGGTGCATGCCCTTGACCGGAAACGAACCAGGGACCCTACAGTCCACAGGCTGACGCTCTATCCACTGAGCCAAATTGGTTAGGTCTATATGTCCACTTTCATGATCTTGGCTCAATCAATGGATTATCTGATATGACACAAAAAACACAGGCAACAAAATGTTGATAAATTCAGTAACATCAAAAGTTAAAATTTTTGTGCTTGAAATATCATTACAGAAGAAAAAAAACTTGAGAAATGAAGAAAATAGTTTTATGTTATACTAGGGGCCCGGTGCACAAAAATTTGTGCACTCGGGGAGTGGGGGTCCCTCAGCCCGGCCTGTGCCCTCTTGCAGTCTGGGACACCTTGGGGGGGATGTCCACCTGCTGGCATGCCTGGCCAGCCTGGGTGAGGAGCTAAGGGCCATTTTCAGGCTGCCCACAGCCCCCTCAGGGTTTGTGCACTGGGGGGTGGGAAGGCTGGTGAGTGCAGGCCTGGACGTTTCCCACCGGAGGGCCCATGATCACACACACCTGGTGGGCCCACACCGCTGAGGGGACAGACCTGGTGCAGAGCTAGGTGGTGAGCCAGGGGTGGACGCTGGTGCAGGATCCCTCGGTGGGGCCCTGCTGCTGAGCAAACACACCCGGGGTGGAGCCGGGCAGCGGACTGGCTTCGGATTCTCGGCACTGTGCAGCAGACGCTCCCACATGCCCTGTGGAGGCCCCTGGGGGGGCAGATGAAGGTAGCGGACCCTGGACAGGTGCTCCCGCACGCCCCCGAGGAGGCCCCCAGGGCGGAGCCAGGCAGTGGACCCAGGACAGGCGTTCCTGGATGCCCCGCAGAGGCCCCCGTGCTCCTGCATGACCCGGGGAGGCCCCCGTGGGGCAGAGCCAGGCAGTGGACCTGGGACGGGCGCTCCTGGATGCCCCGAGGAGGCCCCAGGCCAGACCTCCCCCCTGCCCCACTGAGTTGACACACCTGGCACAGTTATGCAGGCTGCAGAGGCTCCCAGTGCAGAGCCGCCCTGCCAGCCTCCATCTTGGCTGGGTTAATTTGCATACAGCCGCTCTGGTTGGCTGGTGGGCGTGGCTGTGAGCAGAGGCTCAGCCAGCCTAGGCAGGCAGTTGCAACCAAAGCCTCTGGTTTGCTCTAGCTCCATAGCTGCTGGCCTCCATCTTGGCTGGGTTAATTTGCATACAGCCACTCTGATTGGCTGGTGGGCATGGCTTAGGTGTCTTAGGTAATGGTAAATTTGCATATTACTCTTTTATTATATTAACTAGCTAAAAGGAAACTTGTATCCAGAATATATGCAAAAGGAATGAACACACATTTTTCCAAAGATATACACATTTCTTCAAAAAACATACAATGGTCAATACATATAAAAAGATGTTCAACATCAGAGAATGCAATAAAAACCCATTGAGAAACCATTTTGTATCCACAAGGAAGACTATAATGAAAAAGACATGACCTGCTCTGGTCAGAGTTCTCAGTGGTTAGAACATCAGATTGCACACCTAAGGGTCCCAGGTTTGATTCCCAGTCAAGGGCATGTGCCTGTGTTGCCGGCTCAATCCCGGCCCTGGTCAGGACACATGCAGGAGGCAAGCAACCAAAATGTCTCTCTTATACCAATGTTTCTCTCTCTCTCTCAACTCTTCCTCTCTCCCTTCCACTCTCCCTAAAAGTCAATGGAAAAATATCCTCAGGTGAGGATTAAAAATAAATAAATAAACATATTAGAAAAAATAAAAATACTGACAAGTTGCCCTGGCCAATGAAGCTCAGTTGGTTGGAGCTTTGTCCCATACACGGAAGGGTTGTGGGTTCAATTCCCAGTCAGAGCACATATCTAGGTTGTGGGTTCAATCCTCAATCTGACTGCAAGTGGGAGAAAAACAATCAATGTTCTCTCTCACTTTTTTCTCTCCTTCTCTCTCTTACTCTCTCCCTCTCCCTTCCCTTTTCTGCACAATTAGCATATCCTCAGGTGAAGTTTAAAAATAATAAAAAAATAAATAAAATTTTAAAAGACAAGTCAACAAGTGTTGAGGAGGGCAGAGAAATCAGAACCCTCATACACCACTGTTCAGCATGTAAAGCGGTGCAGCTGCTTTTTTTTTAAACATCTGTATTGATAATCATTTTAATTAATACCAACTGCCAACAATGTGCAAAATGTAAATGACAGGTGGATGCACGTTGAGTAATGAGACCAGAAAGCCACTGTTTCTTTCTACCCCAAGAATTTCAAGAAACCATCCATATACTACCTCTTTTTAAAAGTAAGCTTATAAATTCTCCTGAACCCTAAAATTATCAACAATACACAAATAGTTATCATTGTTTTGGTGCAGCTGCTTTTGAAAACAATCTGACATTTCCTCTAACACTTAAGGACAGAGTTACACTAAGAATCAGTAATCTCATTTCTTGTTATATACCTAAGAAAAATGAAAATATATGTATATATATACAAAATATTGTATACAAATGTTCAGAGCAGCATTATTATTCATAACACAAGTGTCCATATGCTAGTGATAAATAAAATGTTGAGTATCTATAAAATGGAATATTAATCAACAATAAAAAAGGATGAAGCACTAATACATGCTACACCATGTATAAATCCTGAAAACATTATTCTAGGTGGCAGAAGTCAGTCACAAAAGATCACATACTATGATTTCAGTTATATGTTTAGAATAGAAAAAATCTATAGAGAAAGAAAGATTAGTGGTTATCTACTAATCCTTTGTGGAGCTCGGGATAAATGAATAGTGATTGCTTAAGGTTACAGAATTTCTTTTGGGGATGATGATTTCAAATTAATTTTGGCAATAGTTGCTCAAATATGCATAAACTAAAATTATTGACCTATACATTTAAATGGATTAAATACAAGATATATAAATTACATGTCAATTAATATTTTAGAGAGGAAAGAAGCAGCATATAATTATATGACTTAGAAAATTTCAGAAAATGTACAAAATTTTAGAACTGGGACAGATGGGTAAAATGCTGAAAAGAAAACAAGTAAATATATATGTGTGTTTTTAAATATTCTTTTTTATGTATGTATACTTAAAGGGACTATCACATTTGCAAGCACTAAAATACACTTCTGGTCTTTTCAACAAAATCTGTGGAAAACAAAAACTTAAAGTTTGAGGGGGAAAAATGAACACAACATTCCCAAGACCAAGAAAGCCACAAAAACATATTATTTTGAAAAATACTGATCAAAAGAGTGTAAGAATATTATAAAGACTGATTGTACCTATCAGTGAAGAGAAACATGCAAATTGACCATCCCTCCGCTATGCTCAAGCCATGCCTACCAGCCACATCCACTAGCAAATCAGGAGCAAGTATGCAAATTAACCCAACTAAGATGGCAGCCACAGAGCCGGAGCTTGGGTTACCCTAGTGATGGAGGAAGCCTACCTTCCCGCCTGCCCTGGTGGCCCTGGGCTCCCTCAAGGCTACGAAGTATCAATTATAGAAGATAAATAAATCCCAGGAAAAAAAAAGGAGAAGCTGGGAGCTTGGGTCACCAGGGGGTGTGGCCAGCCTGAAAACAGCCCTCATCCCTTCACCCAGGCTGGCCAGGCACCCCAGTGGGACCCCCCCCCCCACCCAGAAGGGGTTGTGGGAAGCCTGAAAACAGCTCCTGCACTAACCGGTTTGGCTCAGTGGATAAAGCGTCAGCCTGCAGACTCAAAGGTCCCAGATTCGATTTCAGTCAAAGGCATGTACCTTGGTTACGGGTACATCCCCAGTAGGGGATGTGCAGGAGGCAGCTGATCAATGTTTCTCTCTCATCAATGTTTCTAACTCTCTATCCCTCTCCCTTCCTCTCTGTAAAAAATCAATGAAATATATTAAAAAAGTTATTAAAAAAAAACAACAACAAAAACAGCTCCTCACCCAGGTTGGGCTCACCCCCATGAGGTGAGGGTTCCTGCTGGGGGGCTTGGCCAGCCTGCAAACAGCCATCAGCCCCTTACCCAGGCTGACCAGGCACCCCAGCAGGACCCCCACCCTGACCTGGGACACCCTTCAGGGAAAACCAGCTGGCCCCCACCCGTGCCCCAGGCCTCTATCCTATATAATAAAAAGGGTAATATGCAAATTGACCCTAACAGCAGAACAACTAGGAATGACTGGTCACTATGACACACACTGACCACCATGGGGCAGACGCTCAATGCAGGAGCTGCCCACTGGTGGTCGGTGCACTCCCACAGGGGGAGCTCTGCTCAGCCACAAGCCAGGCTGATGGCTGCTAGCACAGCAGTGATGGTGGGAGCCTCTCCCACCTCCTCAGCAGTGCTAAGAATGTGTGACTACAGGTTAGGTCTGCTCCCTGCTGGCAACTGGACATCTCCCGAGGGCTCCCGGGCTGCCAGAGGGATGTCTGACTGCCAGCTTAGGCCTGATCTCCCGGGGAGCAGGCCAAAGCCAGCAGGTGGACATCCCCTGAGGGGTTCAGACTGTGAGAGGGCACAGGTCAGGCTGAGGGACCCTCCTCATTACACAAATTTTTGTGCACTGGGCCGTTAGTATACTCTATAAAATAAGATTTTACTATGATTAGGCCCTCTTAAGCCAAAGAAAACAGCATCTTCAATACTCATATGAGAATTTTTTTAACTGTCTTGTGCTTTTTTAACTCTTTTTAAAGGCCTTAAAAATAATTTTAAAGCTATATTCCAATGTATTCTAGCCTTTATTTATAAATTTAAGCCTTAATTGAAAAAAGTAAAAATTCATGATACTAATTTTTCTAAAACATGTTTTCTTTCAAAATGCATTATCATTTATTTTTTAGTGATTATCTTATAGATAAATATTTGAAGTCAGTTTCCTGCTTTGCAACATCAATTTTTCAAAAGCTGTCGGTCTTAAGTGAAGGAATATAAATTAATATTAGTCCCATTGCTGGATTTGACTGTATAACTTGTTATTTAAAGAAAATAACATATAATAAACTTCTTGTGAGAGGTTAGATCCAAAATCACAGGGTTAATTCCATTCTGATTGCATACCTTTATTTTTGCATCAATGCTATATTTTTCTTTTTTCCAATAAGCTTCCTGCTTCCTCAGTCTCTCCAGCTCATTTAGTAGGTCAACACAGCGGGTACTTAATTTCTCATTTTCCTCTTCCAGGTCTTTTATAACCAGTCTGTTTTTTTCTTCCTTATTCTGTATACACTCTTTACTGTCCTACAGAACAGTGCCACAGGGCCAATAAAAAAAACAAACAAAAAAATGGTGAGCACTAATCAGTAAATATATACTGTGCAGTTTTACCCTCACAGCAGCTTCTTCTATATTTGATAGCCAAGGTCACCTGTATACTTTTATTGGCCTCTTTTCATGCAGGTGGATAGATCATATTTTTTCACTGGATGACAGCTTTGATGAATACACATTTGCAAAGAGACCATTAATTGATCAAGCTGCCTTTGATGCTGTCCCCAGCTATTTTTGAGACTCATACAGACATATACTCCCAGGGTTTTATCAATTAATAATGCCAGTCCCATCAGAACCTAATTACAAGAAGCCACATATTCACACTCCTACTTTCTTAGCTCCATTTCCATCATTAACTATTTATCTAAAAGTTATCAAGCTAGGAGTCTTAGCTTTAAAGCATCTTTCTCAGAGTTTTTCAATGTGAGAAAACTGTGGTACATCAGAGCCTCAGGCAATTTTTCCTCAAAGGTTGTCACTTTCTCTGCCACAAAAGCTGACAAAGCTTAAAGTAGGACTTCAAAAGTAATAGTACTGTAAAACTATGTACAAGTCAACACACCTTAACTTCTTGCCTTTTATCTTTAAATTTCTTCTGCAAGTCACTGAATTCTTTCCTTAAGAAAGCATTTTCTTCATCTACTGCAATCTTCCGCTTTACAAGGTCATTTATGTCCTGTTTTAGTCCTGATTCTCTCTTTGAAAAAAGAAATCAGTTATCGGTGAGCTGGTTATTTACAAGAAAAATTTATGTCATCTAAAATGATTCAGATCTTAATTAAAATGTAAGGATTAACTAGCTTTCATAATAACAATGCTTATTTTCTTTCTGTGATATGCCCACAGGTTTTTAAGTAAACTGTACAGTACCTATTTATTAGTTTAAAACATAGACCACATAAAAACTAGATACCAAATATTAAGCCACAATCAGAAAGCAAACTTTTAGGATTTAGGTGTGTAATAAGAGAAAAACAAAATATTCTAATTAAGAAAAATGCATATTAACTAAAATAAGTATTATACTTTTGAGTATCATTTGAAAGAAAGTATTTTTAAGTGAAACAATTAAAATATTTTGAAGGTGTAAATAATTTAAAAGAATAAAAATGGCATGTTTGATTTGGTACCAAATATATCTTGCTCCATAGAAAGAATATTCAGAACATTTAAAAATTCACAATTTTGACTGAATATTCTTCTTACCTGCCAGAGATATCAAAATGATACTGAATTGAAGGATGTATCCATGACTCAATTTTTAATTTCTCAATTCTCTCCTTATAGCTTTTCTCTCAGAAAATGTACCCACCCTCATAGCTTATGGTCTCATGGATGTTTGAGAGGACTACATATTTGTAATCCAGCCCTGACTCTCTCCCAATCACCAACCCACATTTTCAACTTTCTATACAATATCTCCACTTGGATTATTTGCTGTCACCTCACACTAACATGATACAACTGAAATCCATATTCTGATACTATCTCTTTCTTAAAC
This sequence comes from Murina feae, assembly GCA_004026665.1. NCBI lineage: Eukaryota > Metazoa > Chordata > Mammalia > Chiroptera > Vespertilionidae > Murina > Murina feae. The sequence continues at coordinate 15,489 of PVJC01019358.1, forward strand.
TTCTTCAACTTTTGTTAATCCATCCATTTTTTCAGATAATAGTTATTAAATCCTATTATCTGGCCATACACTTTTAAAATATATATATATATTATTGATTTTTTACAGAGAGGAAAGGAAAGGGATAGAGAGTTAGAAACACAGATGAGAGAGAAACATCAATCAGCTGCCTCCTGCAAACCTCCCACTGGGGAGGTGCCCGCAACCAAGGTACATGTCCTTGACCTGAACGGAACCTGGGACCCTTCAGTCTGCAGGCCAACGCTCCATCCACTGAGCCAAACTGGTTAGGGCTATACACATTTTTTTAAAGCCTCCAAGTCATTCTTAACATCATCTTTCCTTCAAGCCCCATCTGCCTTTCAACCAAGATAGCAGCACATTGTTTTCTTATTAAGTAATATATTCAGTAGAAACCTCTAACCTTTATTCCATCACTGACTGATCTATAACCGACAGTCATATGTTCCCTAAATCTCAATTTATTTTGCACTTCCATATTTACTGATAATAAACACTCTCTAAAGGACTTGGGAATGAACTTAAAGTATGAATCAGGGGTAGGATGAAAAATGTGAAACTAAGGAATAAAACGAGGGTATTTCCTATATTCTAATTTATTAAAACTGTAATGTAAAGTGATTTTATTTTACTTCTACTTAAAAGTATTTTAAACACTAAATACAGTAATGGACAACTTAATAATAGAAATATGTTCTGAAAAATGCACCATCAGGCTATTTTATTTTTGCGTAAATATCATAGGATGCACTTACACAAGCTTATATAGAATGGTCTGCCACTGTTATTGTATGTGCTATATACATTACATGAATCTCAGTGCAGTAGGTTTGTTTACATGAGAAAGACCAGAAACACACAATGTGCTGTGCTACCACATTATGATGTCTATGATAAAATTTCTAGGCAATAGGAATTTTTCAGCTCTGTTACAATCATATGGGACCACTGTAGCATATGTGATCCTCCACTAACCTAAATGTTATTATGTGATACACTAGGGGCCCGGTGCTCAAAATTCGTGCACTGGGGGGGGGGGGGCGCTTCCTCAGCCCAGCCTGCCCCCTCTCACATATTGGGAGCCCTCAGGGGGTGTCCTACTGATGGCTTAGGCCTGCTCCCTGATCCCCTTGGGGAGTGGGCCTAAGCCCCAGTCTGGCCTCCCTTGGTGGGAAGCGACCAGGTTAATCAGAGAAAGTCAACAGCCCCATCACCCCGCTGCTGAAGCCACTGCCAGTCACCAGAGCCACCAAGGTGTTTTCATCAACACGGACTCCAGTTCCTTCACCATGAAGAAATGACAACTTCCTGTAGGCATTTTCAAGATGTGTCTTTCATAGGATATGGCATTTCTTTTTTTTTTTTTTTTTTTCCTCACCTGAGGATATGTTTCCATTTATAGAGAATGTGGAAGAGAAGCGAAAAACAGAGAGAAACATCAAAGTAAGAGGAACACTTTGACTGGTTGCCTCCTGCATATGCCCTGACCTGGGCCCCAGTGAGGGAGGAGCCTGAAACCTAGGTACATGCCCTTGGTCAGAATTGAACCCACACCCTGAGGTCAGCAGGCTGAGGCATTATGCACTGAGCCAAACTAGCTAGGGCAGGATATGACATTTCTTAGCCCTCCAGCAGTAGACCTTCATTTTTTTCCCTCCAGAAGTGCAGTGGAAAAACTCTAGGATCACCTTTAGGGATTCTTATTACCCGAGTTACTAAGAATATTACCAGTGGCATACAGGGAGCTTAGCCAATGAGTAGTAAGAAAAAGTGTTTTCTCTGTAGTTCACTCCGATCACGGGCTCCACCCCTGTCCCTCCAATCCCACCACCACCCCTGCCCAGGCCTGTAAGCTCTGGCCGAGGATGCAGGCCTGGGCAGAGGACCCTCAAGCCCCTCCAATCACTGGCTTCACAGAGCCCAGGCCTCTGTAATCACCAGGTCTGATCCTGCCTCCTGCCATTGCCGGCTGTTCCCTTGCCCAACTGGCAGCCTCTGGCCAAGGCTACAGGCCTGGGCAAGGGACTCCCAGACCCCTGCTTTGCTGGCTCCACTGGTGCCCAGACCCCTGTGATCACAGGCTCTGCCCCTGCCCCTCTGATTGCTAGCTCTGCAGAACTTAGTCCCCTGCGATCTCTGGCCTTGCCCCTGCCAAGTTCTGAGGCCTCTGGCCCAGGCCTTATGCCTGGGTAGGGCACCCTCATACCCCTCTGATCACTGGCTCTGCCCCTGCCCGCTCTGATCACCGGCTCGGCTCCACCCTTGCCCATGTCTGAGGCCGCTGGTGAAGGCCTCTGGCCTAGCAGAGGACCTCCAGCCCCCTCGATCACCTGTTCCACCCCTCAGGCCCCCCACCTCCCCCACCACCTGCCTGGCTAACAGGATTGACCACTTCAGTGGTGGGGCTGAGCCGGACTGGGCACTCCCATCTTGTGGCTATGGGGGTGGCCATCTTTGTCACAGAGTGATGCCTAATTTGCATATTACTCTTTTATTAGACAGGATATGGCATGGGTGCCTCCATCTTGTGTCCATGGAGGCGGCCATCTTCGTCAGGTAGTGACGCCTAATTTGCATATTACTCTCTTATTAGATAGGATAACTGTACATAGAAAAATTATCAGTGGTAAGTGTGTAAGGTATTAAGAAACAATAAAAAGAGCAATCCTGTACCCATAACAACCAATTGAAAAATACAACTTTATCATTATCTTTGAAGGCTCATGTAGTAGTATGTCCCCTGATCCTCTTACAGGGGTAAGCACTGTCCTGAAACTTTGGTTCTCACTCTTCTCTTGCTTTTCCTTATAGTTTGAAGACATATACACAGTGTCCCAAAAATGTATACACAATTTAACAGCTGATAGCTCAATTTTGAAATGAAATGTATTTTAATAACCACTGCCTTTATAATTATTCAATGTGTATGTATACATTTCTTTGGTACACTATACATATCCCTATTTAATGTATTACAAAGTTTAGTTTAGTTTTGAACTTTATATAAATTAAACCATACTACACATATTTGTGGCATGTTATTTTTTGCTCAATTTACATTTCAGATTGTAATCTAGTAATGGGTCATCATAATCAACATTTTCTTAAGTGGAATAGAATGCAATAAAAAATATCAAATTGATATGCTCAAATTCTTACCAAAAAAACTATTCCCATAAGAATATACTTATGAAAGAAGCAGGCACACTTTATATATTAAATGAAATATCTCCTATTTTTTTGCAGTGTTTAATTTGGAATCTCTATTTTGTGCAAATATTATAAAAGTCATACTTAATATCAACTTTGTTATATTTTTACTTTTAATAGACATAGAAAGATAACTATTATTACATAAAACATTTATTTTATGAGTGTATACTGACTCATGAATTAAAATATATTTTTTTCTATGTGAGGCTCATATTAACAAAAGGTTGAAAAACACTGCTCTAGATTATATATGTTCAGAGGTGAAAGTGCTAGGTCATAGGCTAGATGCACGTCAAGAATTCTCAACAGCTCCACATTTGCAGCAACACTTGACTCAAGGTTGTTAATTTTTATAAATCCAATAGATATAAATGACACCTCAACATGGTTTACATTTCCATTTCCTATTTATCAAATGAGTCTGACATAAGTCAAGCAGCATAAAAATAGATCTATAAATAGGGCCTATCCATAATTCATAGCCATTTTTCTATTCTTATCTAAGTCTTATCCTCCTTCATCATCTAATTCAATTTCTATCTCCTCCATGAGTCTTTCCTAACTATCACAGAAATTTAGCCATTTCTAAATTTCTATATTGGCTACATTATTCATGTGACACTTAATATACTATCTAGTCTTGCTAATGTTTCCTCTATGTATTCATAATGTCTCCCAAACCAAATTATTAAATGTTTATGAATAGATTGAAACTGAACTATAAATTCAATCATGTTAACTTTTGAATAAAAAAGCATAATACAATGGGAAATTAGTTAACCAAAACTATCACATTCTGGTAATTAGTTTGCTAAATTTGATAATATATTACATAATCATTAAAGTAATAAATTAGATAAAAGTGTACTCCCAATAGAGGAATATAATTTAAGTCTTAAAAGATTTGTAAAATTAGTATAATTCAAAATATTTTTCTAAGAATATATGCCCTAATGATCTACTTTAAATAATAAATGCATAGGTATATACAATTACAGTTCATTTTGTAATTCAGCTTTATGAAACTTTTTGAATTAACTTTTCTAGATAGAGTACATTCTTAATGGTCTGGCTTGGGTTAATATTAAAATAGCAAATAGAACTCAGAGGAACCATAAAGTAAAAAGGGTGACAAGAGAAAGTATGTCTGGAACAAATAATTTATTATGAATAAGCCATGAAATTAATAATTCACATCATGGTCAAGAGAAGTCTATAGAGTAAAGGGGAGAATGATAGTGAGTATGAAGTAGGAAAAAAGGCGGAGCAGCAGCATAAAACTTACTTGAGCAAAGTTAATATATTATTTATATAGCCTACTTTTAAAACATGAAAGTTTTAATAAAAAAACAGATAAGTAATGAAATCCCAACTAAAATAAATGGTGAGTGGAGAAAGAGGAAAGGGTAGGAGAACTAATTGTAATTGAGAACCTAAACTTATTTTTGAGCTTCCAAGAAGGTAAGGAAACATGGAAATATAATGTTAAAGAGCAATCATTATCTAATTAAATGCAATATTTGGTTATTAGCAGAGTTATATTATTTAATACAATATTAGGAGGGGGATTTATTATATGACTTATTTTATAACTGATAGTGAAAAGGCTTAAGCATAGTCTTACCAAAGAAGTTACATGAAAATTTTTACACAATTATCAATTAACTATGTTATATTAGACTGCACTTCTATAAAAGTTTTTGTGCAAGCAGCTAAAAACAGTGTATGTGTAACTTTCTAGTAATTTATGTATTTATCTATTTATATTTTATTAGCTGGTATATTTTTAATTTTTTAAGTTATTAAATTGATTGGGGTGAACTTTCTAGTAATTTAAGTTACATAAGCAAAAGGAATTGTCATTCTTAACTTTTACTCTATTCCATGAGCTACAAGTTTTGAAAATTAAGAGCTACTTAATATTATTCAGTAAAACAACAAAAAAACAATGAAGGGACTTCTTGGTTTCTAACCCAGCATGTAAGGAACTTGGGAGTCATCTCACCTATTCAACACATGAAAAAGCTGAACACACTAAAAATCAACAACTCCTTTTAAATCCATCAGATAACTGAGGTCATAGGGCAAACAACTGTTCCCAAAACTGGAAAGTCAAACAGACGGATACAGAGAATCACAAGTTATCAGAGCAGAAATCCAGGAACAGAAAACTTCATGGGTAACCAGTACCAGGGTAGGAAAAACCTTATCTATAATTAATGAATTGTTAGAGGATCAGTGTAGATAGGTTTGAGATTTAAAAAGTCCAAGAGGGCCAATCCTATAGGAGCTCCAACCTTTCGTGAGTTTTATGTACTTGAGCCTGGTTGTCACAGGGAAATTGGAGAAAAATCCCTTTCTGCTTCCTATAGGGAGAAGTGAAAAGTAGCCATCCTATATAAAAAAAGTCCAATATACAAACTGACCAAACAGGAAATGACCGGTCGCTATGATGCACACTGACCACTAGAGGGCAGTCAACACAGAAACTGCGCCCAGCTCACAGGTATCCAGCCAGCCAAGGCAGGTGCCTGCGGGGGGCCCCCTGATCACCCCACTGGACTCCACACAGATCGGCACTCATCGCTGGCCAGGCCTAGGGACCCTACCCTTGCAGGAATTTCATGCACCAGGCCTCTAGTTTTAAAATTAGTCCAAAGACAATACACTGAAAGAGAATTATATGCCAATATCCCTCACGAACACAGATGCCAAAATCCTCAACAAAATTCTAGCAAATCGGATCCAGCAGTACATCAAAAAAATCATACAATCCTGACTGGTTTGGCTCAGTGGATAGAGTGTTGGCCTGCAGACTGAAGGGTCCTGGGTTCAGTCTGGTCAAGGGCATGTACCTTGGTTGTAGGCACATCCCAGTAGGGGGTGTGCAGGAGGCAGCTGATTGATGTTTCTCTCTCATTGATGTTTCTAATTCTCTATTCCTGTCTCTTCCTCTCTGTAAAATACCAATAAAATGTATGTTTAAAAAATATCATACGCCATGACCAACTAGGATTTCTCCTGGGGATGCAAGGATAGTACAATATCCACAAATCAATAAACGTGATACATCACATAAACAAAATGAGAGATAAAAATCACATAGTCGTATCAATTGATGCAGAAAAAGCATTTGACAAAATCCAGCACCCTTTCTTGATAAAAACTCTCAGCAAGGTGGGAATAGATGGATCACACCTCAACATAAAAAAGCCATATTTGACAAACCTACAGCCAACATCATACTCAATGGGCAAAAACTAAAACCATTCTCCTAAGAACAGGAACAAGACAGGGATGCGTTCCCATTCTCACCACTCTGTTTGACAGAGTACTGGAAATACTAGCCATTGTAATCAGACAAGAAGAAGAAATAAAAGGATTCCACATTGGAAAAGAAGAAATAAAACTGTCCTTATTCGCAGATAACATGATACTGTACATAGAAAACCCTATAGACTCCATCAAAAAATTAGTAGACAATGAATTCGACAATGTAGCAGGATACAAAATTAATGCCAAGAAATCTATGGCATTTCTATACACCAACAGTGAACTTACAGAAAGAGAGACTAAAAAAATATCTCATTTACCATCGCACCAAAAAATTAAGATATCTAGTAATAAACTTAACTAAGAAGGTAAACGACTACACTTGGAAAACCACAGGGCACTGAAAAAAGAGATAGAGGAAAACATAAAACAGATGGAAGAACATACTGTGTTCATGGATTGGTAGAATCAATATCATTAAAATGTCCATACTACCCAAAGCAATCTATAAATTCAATGCACTCCCCATTAAAATAGCAACAGCATATTTCATAGACCTAGAATGAACTCCCCAAAAATTCATCTGGAATAAAAAAAACCTTGAATAGCTGCAGCAATCCTGAGAAAGAAAAACAAACAGATGGGATCTCAATATCAGATATCAATCTGTATTACAAAGCCTCATAACTGTTTAGTATTGGCACAAGAACAGACATATAGATCAATGGAATAGAATAGAGAACCCAGAAATCGACCCAAACCACTATACTCAATTAATATTTGACAAAGGAGGCAAGAACATACAATGGAGTCAAGACAGTCTCTTCAATAAATGGTGTTGGGAAAATCGGACAGATACATTAAAAAAAATGAAACTAGACCACCAATTTACACCATACACAAAAATAAACTCAAAATGGATAAAGGACTTAAACATAAAATGGGAAACCATAAAAATACTAGAGGAATCCACAGGCAGCAAAATCTCAGACATATGCCAAAGCAATTTCTTCACTGATACAGCTCCTAGGACAATAGAAACTAAAGAGAAAATAAACAAATGGGACTACATCAAAATAAAAAGCTTCTGCACAGCAAAAGAAACCATCAACAAAATAACAAGAAAGGCCACTGCATGGGAAAACATATTTGCCAGTGTTATCACCAATGAGGGTTTAATCTCCAACATTTATAAGGAACTCATACAACTTAACAAAAGGAAGATAAAGGACCCAATCAAAAAATGGGCAAAGGACCTAAATAGATACTTTTTGAAGGAAGGCCAAGAGACATATGAAAACTTGCTCAAAGTCACTAATCATCTGAGAGATGCAAATCAAAACAACAATGAGGTACCATCTCACACCTGTAAGAATGGCTATCATCAACAAATGACAAGTGCTGGAGAGGATGCGGAGAAAAAGGGACACTCGTGCACTGCTGGTGGGAATGCAGACTGGTGCAGCCACTGTGGAGAACAGTATGGAGCTTCCTCAAAAAATTAAAAATGGATCTCTCTTTTGACCCTGTGATCCCACTTCTTGCAATATATCCTAAGAAACCAGAAACACCAATCAGAAAGGACATATGCATCCCTATGTTCATAGCAGCACAACTTACCATAGCTAAAATTTGGAAACAGCCTAAGTGCCCATTAGCAGATGAATGGATTAGAAAACTGTGGTACATCTACACATGGAATACTATGCTGCTGTAAAAAGGAAGGAGTTCTTAGCATTTGCAGGAGTATGGATGGAGCTGGAGAACATAATGCTAAGTGAAATAAGCCAGTCAATGAAAGAAAAATACCACATGTCCTCACTCATCTATGATAATAATAACCATTATAAACTGGTGAACAAAAATAGATACAGAGGCAGAGCAGCATCAAACAGACTGTCAAATTACAGCAACAAGGACAGAGATGTTGGGGGTTGGGTAACAGATCAGCCAAGGGACTTTTGTGTATGCATTTAAGCATAACCAATGGACACAAAACACTGGGGGGTAGGGGAGACTGGGGGAAGGGCAGGGGAAAAAAGAGATATATGTACTAATCTTTGTAAAACTTTATGTAATAAAAAAAAGGTTTAAAAAAAAAGAACTTGTAAGTATATATGCATAACCCATGGACACAGACAATAGGGTGGTAAAGGCCTGGAACGGGGCATAGGGGATGAACTAGAAGGGTGTCAATGGGGGGGGGGGGGAAAGGGGACATATGTAATACTTTCAACAATAAAGATTTAAAAAAAAAAAAAAACCCACATCTAAATAATGCTAACAACAGGAAATTAAGTCCTCTAATTATTCTCTGTAAGTTTACTTTAAAATGCAGAAGAACAAAAGGCTAAATAAGTAAAAATATGATAATTTTCTAATTTTTTCCCCTGTGCAGTTGATTTACCCTCTAGATTTTTCCAAACATGTTATAGTAGAATCAAGATATACATATATCCCATGTTCAAAGGCTATTAAATCGTATTGTTTACCCATATGTTCAGAAAAAAATCACTGTCGTGGTAAACAACCTGCTTCCCTATTTATCATGGTCTGGGCCTCTAGCAACTTCAGCACAAAATTATAGCTAATTTGCCTACAAACGTCAGGTGCTCATAATAATCTGGCCACTCAGTGTATACTGTTCAAATAATATATAAAATAATGAACTTAATCACAGAACAACAATATAGACTCTAAACCTTCCTAAGTACCAACATAAGAGTGCATGTACAACACCTACACACACATTCACAAAGAGAAGACAAGACAAAGTTAAAAAACAAAAGAAACATGCCCTGGCTGGTTTTGCTCAGTGGAAAGAGCATTGGCTTGCAGACTTAAGGGTCCCAGGTTCGATTGTAGTCAAGGGCACATGCCAGGGTTGTGGCCTCAATCCCCAGTGGGGGGGCATGCGGGAGGCAGCCAATCAATGATTCTCTCTCATCATTGATGTTTCTACCTCTCCCTCTCCCTTTCTCTCTAAAATCAATAAAAACATATTTTTAAAAAAAGAAACATTAAAAACAAAAGTATTAAGTCAATCAGAGAACAAAGTCCAAAAAGTGTGCTGTATCAATAAAAGCAAATGTGATGAACTTACCTTTAAAAGGTAATATACAGATTGAGTCAAAATACAAAGTCCAATCAAATATTATATACAGAGATTCATCTAAAGATACAATTTAAAAGAATTAATTAAGATATAAAAAATTAATAAAAAGAAAGCTGGAATAAAGATAATGGCTTAAGAAAAAATACAGATACAATTTGAATGACTAAAGAGATGAAAAATTAGAATGAATGTACTGAATCTTATTATCTTCTTAGTCCCATGGTCTCCACCTTTATATAGGTCTGCTAACTCAATCAAATCCCCTTGCATTGTGTATTTTTAATTTCTTTCTCCATTACTTTCAAATATTTTGCCAAATATTTTTAAGTACAGAATATTCTTTCTCTTTACTATACAATCCCTTTTCCATTTGTTAGAATTAAGTGAGCTCTTAAAATGTCATATACTAATTCTCCTTGTATTGCTTTCTAAAAATCACTAAACACATCACTATCGCTAAATTTAATCTTTTTCACAAACCCCACTTTTGCAACATTTTACAATATTGATAACCTTTTGTTTCTTAAAACTCTTTTAATTCATAAGATATTGTATTATATATACTTCTCTCTCTCTTCTTCCCTGAACAGTCATTTCATCTTTTTTCTGAAATTTGCTCTTCCTCTCACCAATTAACAATATCAGCAAATATCTTGTTCTTAGGACTATCACTGTTTAAACTCTTCCCTCTAACTATAACATTAAATATCTACATCTTAAAGAGAAAACTCCCTCCCAAGGGTCAGATCCAGGCTTTCAACAATTTGCTAAAAATCTCTAAATAGAAATCCCACCAACTAAAACAAATTTTTTTAAAACAAGATCAAAACCTAATCCTTACAGTAAATTGTAACTCCTGATAATAACCCTCTTTCTGATAATAATGCCACTGTTCTCTTGTCTCTCCAGGTTAAAAACCTAACGGTCAATTTCAAATTAGGGCTTTCAAGTCCTATGGTTCTAACTTACATACCTTTCATTCCTGCAAACCTAATACTTGAAGTTCAATACATGAAGTTCATGTCATTACTTTTAGAGTATGAAAAAGTCTCCTAGTAGATGATTCTACTTCCTTCTTTCCTTTTTCTAATTGCTTATACTAATTATCAGTTTTATTTACATAGACTGCTGCTCAATTAACTTACGTTCCTAAAGAAAAATCTAGATAAATTTCTTTGGCCTACCAGTAAAATCCAAATTTTTCTTGTAAGCAGTCAAGGCCTTTCCTTAATACAGGTGCAAATAACATTAGTCTTAGCCCACACTCCTACATATTATCTATAATTCAAACCATAAGTTTCAATATTACCTAAATATGCCTTACACGCCACTCCTACCTTCATGTATTTTGTCCAGTTTTCACCCTGGGCAAATCCTCCTACAATCTCTACCTATTAAAACCCACTTTAACACTTTAAGACCTCTCCACAGAACTTAATCACCCCTTCCTTTAAATCTTTACAATACTCTACTTGTAATTCTCCCATGGCACTTATAATAAATACATTGTGGGGCTTTTTCAATTTATATCATACATTCAACAATATTCAATGAGCATCTATTCTGAGCCAGCAATATGGTAAATATTAGGTGCCAGGGGGGAAAAGGGGTCAATGGGAATACAAAAGTAGCCACTCTCACAGAACCTGTAATCTAGCATGGCAGAATATGGTTACTTGATCTGTGCTTTTATCCCCACCCTGCTCATCAAAGACATTTACAAATCATTAAAGCTAAAAATTGCAATTCTGAATTTTCCACAGCACCATCACAGGACAGTACATACATTTAATACAACATTTCATTGAACTGAACTGAAAATAAACCTTGTAGAAACTTATAACCAAAATATACATAATATAGGCTAAGAAAGTAGGGGCCTAAAAAGTAAGTTGATATCTGAAAATAAAATAATTTATCTGATGTATATTTAACATTTTATATATAAGCTAAGTGATTCTGCTCAAAAATGTAAATAATAAAATAATATGTAACAAAGAAAGAAGCAGAAAAAGAATTTAGCAAAGAAGAGGGCGAAATATATTATTTAAGAATGTCAACGTTTTTAAATGGTATGCTACAGCTGTCTAGATGTAGTGAACTGAACATTCCTTAAACTAAAGCACTGCAAACTTAATGACAAAGGATGTCAAACACAGTGCTAAAATCCATTATCCTCTGTAGAATCCTATATATGCAAATTGACCAAATGGCAGAACAACGGGTCACTATGACATGGACTGGCCACCTAGGGGCTGAAGCTCAACACAGGAGCTGCCCCCTGACAGTGGTCAGTGTGCTCTCACACAGGGGGCACTGCTCAGCCACAAGCCACGCTGATGGCTGGTGAGCGCAGCATCCTGCCTCCAGGGCAGCACTAAGGATATTTGACTGCTGCTTAGGCCCACTCCCTGGCTCCCTGCCATTAGTCCAACATACCCCCAGGGCTCCCTGATTGCGAAAGGGTGCGGGCAGAGCTGAGAGAACCTCCTCTCCCAAGTGCACGAATGTCCTGTACCAGGTAGAGTTATAACTGATAAAATAATTGTTTAGCCTGGATCTACATTTTCCCAAACCGCCTGAATCTTGAGTGTCCATATGACTGGCTTTCCCAATAAAATGAGTACAGAATATGCTTGCCACTTCTAAGTCATAAAGTTGTATCAATTAGAAAGCTTAGCCTAGCCTAATTAATACATTGTGGACATGCCACTATATATCTTGGAACGTTTTCTGACAGAGATATGCACATGGAAAATGCAACTGGTTTTTTCAACAAAAAACTGACTAAAGTGCTATTTCTAAAATGTCATCATTATAGTATCAACTAGGGGCCCGGTGCACAAAAATTTGTGCACTCGGGGTGGAGGGAGTCCCTCAGCCCGGCCTGTGCCCTCTCACAGTCTGGGACCCCTCAGTGGATATCCTATGATGGCCCCAGTCTGCCAGGCGCCTTCTGTGTGGTGTGTGTGTGTGTGTGTGTGTGTGTGGCCACTGGGGACCTGCCCCCAGCCGCATCAGAGGCTCGGAGCAGTCCTCCTGTGTGTATCTACCTGCTGGGGGCCTGTCCCCAGGCACACCATGGAGGCTTGGAGCAGGCACCCCCTCTATGTTGATCTCTCAGACTCTTGCCCTCCCCTGCATGTTGTTCTCTTTTTTGAGCTGTGGCCAGGGCGGGGTGCTGCCTGCCTCCCAAGCTTGCCTACTGCTCATCTTCCTCCATCCACCAGAAAGCAGGGAAAACCCCGCCTCGTGGTCAGGCCAGCCTTTTCCTGCTCCCTGATCCCTGGAAGGGGTCTGCGGAGCCGCCAAGCAGGACCCCAGCCCCCAAGAGCTTGCTTTCCCGCTCCCCAGTGGCCCCCAAAGGGCCTGGGGAGCCGCCAAGCAGGCCACCGACTCTTTCCCACTCACCGGTCCCCTGCTGCCTTCCTTTCCCACTCCCCGGTGCCGCCAAGGGGTCTGGGGAGCTGCCAAGCAGGACTCTGGCCCCTGCAGCCTTGCTTTCCCGCTCCCCGGTGCCCCGCAAAGGGCCTGGGCAGCTGCCAAGCAGGCCGAGACCGCCCCGCTGCCTCTTTCCCACTCCCCAGCCCGCCACCTTGCTTTCCCACTTCCTGGTGCCCTGCAAGGGGCCTGGGAAGCCCACCAAGCAGGCTGCCAACCCCCTGCCGCCTCTTACCCGCTTCCCGATGTCCCTCCAAGGGCCTGGGAAGCCCACCAAGCAGGTTGCCGACCCCCTGCTGCCTCTTACCCGCTTCCCGGTGCCCTCCAACCCTGCAGCCTCTTTCCCACTCACGGGTCCTGGGTCCTGCGCTGTCCCGCCCTGCAGCCGCTCTGTGCACTCGGGAGGTCCCTCAGCCCAGCCTGTGCCCTCTCGCAGTCTGGGACCCCTCGGGGGATGTTCACCTGCTGGCGTGCCTGACCAGGCTGGGTGAGGGGCTTTAAGGCTGCCCACAGCTCCCATTGACCCAATGTCCCAGCAAGGCCGGCTGGACGCAGGTTTCTGGAGTTTATCTCCTATAATTGATGCTGTTTCTTTAAGGCGAGGCCTTTTACTAAGAAAGCCTCCTCTGCCTCACCCAGCGGCTTCTATAATGAAACAATTGTTATACTTAATTGTTGCAAATGTGTGTTTTGCTTCAGGCCAAAGGCTAAGGAGCCAGCGAGCAGATAGTTTCACTTTCGCTCCTGCTGCAACAGACGTTGCCTAAACGTTTACTCAGGTCCGTGAGTGGCGGCCGCCGTGTTGGCTGGGCTAATTTGCATACAGTCACTCTGATTGGCTGTGGGTGTCCCGGAGAAACGGTTAATTTTACTATTCTGCTTTTATTAGTTTAGATTATGACATTTACTATAAAGAAAATACAATATTGCAGAAGGTAGAAACTTTAACTTTGTATGTCAAATAGGAACCTATATTCAAGTTTTAAAAACGAGTTTATATAGATGTAGAAAATGAAAAATATGTTAACTTCCACTTTTAGTCATTTACTAAAACAACTTTATAACAATAACTAACCTAAGATCAAAGTTCTTATGACTCTTTAATTGGCTAGAAAGGAAAACAGTCAAAGCCAGAAGAAAACAGTCGCCCAAAAGAACCTTCATTTAACTCAGAAAAAATTATAAGTAATTTACCCATAATGAGCAACTGGGTACAAAATGAATTTAAATATTCTATCATGATATAGGCCATTCTTACAACAAATTTCTTTCACTTTTATTTTGAAGACTAGGGGCCCGGTGCACAAAAATTTGTGCACTCGGGGTGGAGGGAGTCCCTCAGCCCAGCCTGGCCCCTCTCACAGTCTGGGACCCCTCAGTGGATGTCCTATGATGGCCCCAGTCTGCCAGGCGCCTTTTGTGTGTGTGTGTATGTGTGTGTATGTGTGTGCGTGTGTGTCACCACTGGGGACCTGCCCCCAGCCGCATCTGAGGCTCGGAGCAGTCCTCCTGTGTGTGTCCACCTGCTGGGGACCTGCCACCAGGCACACCGTGGAGGCTTGGAGCAGGCACTCCCTCTATGTTGATCTCTCAGACTCTTGCCCTCCCCTGCATGTTGTTCTCTTTTTTGAGCGTGGCCAGGGCTGGGTGCGGCCTGCCTCCCAAGCTTGCCTACTGCCCATCTTCCTCCAGCCACCAGAAAGCAGGGAAAACCCCGCCTCGTGGTCAGGCCAGCCTTTTCCTGCTCCCTGATCCCCGGAAGGG
>PVJC01019359.1:0-30274 GCA_004026665.1 Murina feae
CGGAGCTGAGCTGAAGGGCGCAACTTCACTTTCGCTGCTGCCGCAATGGAAAGGGCTGTTTACTCAGGTCCGGGAGTGGCGGCCGCCATGTTGGCTGGGCTAATTTGCATACAGCCGCTCTGATTGGCTGGTGGGCGTGGCTTACCCTGTCTCGGAGAAACGGTTAATTTTAATATTTCGCTTTTATTAGTTTAGATAAGTTTATTTCTGGGCCCTCTATTCTGTTTCATTGATCTACATGCCTGTTCATGTACCAATACCATTATAACATCACTTCACATTATAACATTTATTTTTTTTCTGCTTGTCGTTATGAAAACCCAAGATTGCCTGCCCACGGCATCTCCAAGCCACAAGTTAACTTGGTCTAAATTATCTGGGTGCCTGGATTGACAATTAAGCTAATTATATTAAATCTCAACTCAATTTTGCTAACATTTACATTTTGTACTTCTACACTCTCAAACTGGGTACACATGACCTACATCACTGTGTATGTGAAGACACAGGACAAACATCTTCTTGGATATTTTGGTCATTTAGCTCTTTGAGACATAATATTTATATTAAAACCAGGGACATTGTGTAGTCAAATGAAAAATTTATGGTAATTAAAAAATAAAATATAATATTTTAAGACATGAAAAGTCAAGGAAATTTCATGGTGGGATGGGCCAGTCTCTGCTAAATCCTCATATCCCTGGGAATTGTCTTTGATTCTTCCTTTTTGGGATACTTACCTTCATACGTTAAATCTGAAGTATTATAGTCATATGGTGTATAATATGTGTGTGTGTGTGTGTGTGTGTGTGTGTTGAAGAAATGTTTGCCCATGAAGATTCTACAAAAATATTTTTTAGTAATATTTATTTTTTAATTGAACTTATTAGGTGACATTGGTTCACAAACTATACATGTTTCAAGTGTACAACTCAACAAAATATCATTTGCACACTGCATTGTATCTCCATGGCTCAACAGAAAGTCTTTTTCCATTCCCATTCTTTCCCCCCTTTGCCTACCTCCACCTACCCCCACTCCCCTTTCCCTCTGGCTATCACCATGTTTTTGTGTTATATATACATTTTGGGGGGAGGCTTAATCCCTTCACCTCTTTCATCCAATACCCCAATCCCCCTCTCCTGTGACAGCTGTCAGTCTGTTCCATGTATCTATACCTTTGTTTCTATTTTGTTTATCAGTCTATTTTGTTCATTAGATTCTACATATAAGTGAGATCATATGGTAGTTGGCTTTCTCTCACTGGTTTATTTCACTTAATTTGCGGGAAACGAGTAAACTCGTCATATCGCTTTTTGTACCAAAGCGCGGGAGACGAGTTTTTTCCAAAAACGATGAATAGAGACAGATTCCGTCATATATGGAGGGCCTGGCATTTCAACAATGAAAATGTGCAAGACAACTCAGATAGACTTTGCAAAGTCAGACCATTATTGGATTTCTTTCTTCCCGTTATGACGCGATTTGGCGGGAAAATACCCTATTACAAAGTGTTAACATTATAATCTGTAGGTCCTTTCACGCTGTCACAAAAGGTAAGGTTTCCTTTTTTTTTTTTTTTTAAACTTCCAAGTAGAATTCCATTGTGTAAATGTACCACAGCATTTTTATCCACTCATCTACACTTAGGCTGTTTCCAGATCTTGGATATTGTAAATAATATACATAGGGATGCATATATTCTTTCAACTTGGTGTTTCAGGACCCTTAAGATATATTTCCAGAAGTGGGATCAGTGGGTAAAAAGGCAGACTCATTTTTAATTTTTTGAGGAAACTCCATACTGTTTTCCACAGTGGCTGCACCAGTGTGCATGCCCAACAACAGCGCATGAGGTTCCTTCTTCTCCACTTTCTTGCCAGCATTTTTTGGTTGATTTATTGATGATAGCCAGTTTGGTAAAGTGATATCTCATTGAGTAGTAAAAGTTCTTTATAAATATTGGAAAATAACCTGTTATCAGATGTATCATTGGCTAATATGTTCTTCCACGTAGTGGGTTGCCTTTTCATTTTGTTGATGGTTTCTTTTTCTGTGCAAAAGATTTTTAGTTTGATGTTGTCCCATTTATTAATTTTTTCCTTTGTTTCCCTTATCCAAGGAGATATGTTGGCAAAAATATTGCTAAGAGGGATTTTACTGTTTATGTTTCTTCTAAGGATTTTTATGGTTTCACAACTTAAATCTAATTTTTTTTTATCCATTTTGAGTTTATTCTGCATATGGTATAAGTTGTTGGTTTAGCTTCTTTCTTTCTTTCTTCCTTCCTTCCTTCCTCCCTTTCTTTCTCTCTCTCTCTCTCTCTCTCTCTCTCTCTCTCTCTCTCTCTCTCTCTCTCTCTTTCTCTCTTTCTTTCTTTCTTTCTTTCTTTCTTTCTTTCTTTCTTTTTTTCATGTATCTTCAATTTTTCCAACGTCATTTATTGAAAATCTGTCTTTATCCCATTGTATAGTCTTACCTCCTTTGTCAAATATTAATTAATCATGTAGGCATGGGTTTATTTCTGGGCTCTCTATCCTGTTTCATTGATCTATATGCTTGTTCATGTGCCAATACCATGCTGTTTTAATATGTTTTTATTGATTTTAAAGAGGAAGGGAGAGGGAGAGAGAAATTGAAACATCAATGATGAGAGAGAATCATTGGTTGGCTGCCTCCTGTATACCCCACTTTGGAGATTGAGCCCACAACCCCGAGCATGTGCCCTGACTGGGAATGGAATCATGACCTCCTGGTTCCTAGGTCTATGTTCAACCACTGAGCCATGCCAGCTGGGCTCTTATTTCTCTTGCTTCGCTCTTGCTTCCTTGTACTTGCTTGACCATGACCGGCACTAGCCTGCCATGTGACCCTAGGAGCCTTATGGCCCATGGCCACATGGACCCTACATGGAATAGACTTCAGCTGGGAACACAACCTAAGCTAACCAGATGCTGGAATGGACTGGACTTTAAGAGGAAGTAAAGATTCTGGGCAAAAGCTTAATCCTAGCTGTGCTGAAGACAAGATGATGCTTTTTTCCATGGCAAAACAGAACTTCCTTTATTGATGTTACATCATCAACAAAATTTTCCATGGTACCTCATTCTGCCATGAGGGCCTCAGGAAATTCTTGTTCCTGAGGTACCCTAAGAGTTCCATGTCTACCAGTAACTGAGAGGATGCAGAGGACACCCCATTAATAACAGTTCCTTCAAATTTTTAGAATATTTGTTCTAGAGCTGTGAAATATGCCATTGGTATTTCAATAGGAATTGCAATGAATCTGTAGATTGCTTACCAAAAGTTTTTTAAATGCTAGCATAAACAAAAGCATTACTTTAAAGCAAACATGAACACTTTTTAGAGTTTAGTATACCAGGGCTAGCCCAGTTTACTTCTCAATTCTAGGCTTTCTACTATCAACATATAACAATTTTAACAAAGAAAGATGAAGTTTCTTAAATTTTCTTTCCCAGCAGATAGTGTATAGTCAAATGCCTACTGCCTTACTTATTGGGCTACTTGTAATGGGAATCAGAGAGTAATCTGTCACACATGGAGCTAGAAATCTCTCTTGGTATGCCTAGATTTAAGACAGTAGGATTTAAATGTTACTGTATTAACAAACAAGTAGAACCAACAACGCATTACAAAATAAGCATTAGTAATTCAGCTTAAGGAATTTGCATGAAGATTTAAAACTCCCTTTAGAGAAGCCATGAGGCATGTTTTTGTGTTTTCTCTCATGGCTAACCACAACAGAGATTGCATGTGTTTTTTAATTTTTACCAAAAGGAACAGATGGAGACCTGAATTTTGAGTGCTTTGCTTTTAAAAGAGTCCTTACTAGGCATATTATTTAAATATATTTGTATTGATTTCAGAGAGGAAGGGAGAGGGAGAAAGATAGAAACATCACCGATGAGAGAGAATCATTGATCGGCTGCCCCCTGTACATCTCCCCCTGGGGATCAAACCTACAACCCCGACATGTGCCCTGACTGGAATTGAACTGTGACCTCCTGGTTCAAAGGTCAACGCTCAACCACCAAGCCATGCTGGCCAGGCCCTAGGCATATTATTTAGATACACGTCTATGAAAAGTAATAATTTTTCTTCCATATAAAACTAACATATTGTGAGTGTAGCTGCTCTTTCAAAGCCGAGACAAGAGTCTTTAAGATGTATTCAGTTTTTTTAAGAAAGAAGTCTGGGAGGGGTCAACAGAGTCCAGAGAACACCGAGCAGCTGAGTGATCCTGGGAAATCCCTCCTGTGAACTATCCTTGGTTCCTGAGTCTATAAAAGAAGGTGCCATGCACACATCTCCAAGCTCCCTCTCCCTGAAATAGGCGTTGAAATGATTACAATTAACAACTGTCTGGATAGGCTTTCTATACACGGATTCGGGAGAAAGGTGACATCTCTTTCTTCTAGATTTGTTCAGCAAAGTTTACATTGCAAATTAGATATAACTTTATTCAATGAAAAATGTCCATGGAAGACTATTCTGACCAAGCTCTGCATGTTTGGGTATTGTCTCTTTTTAAAAATATTATTCATAGAATAATATTTAAAAAATATTATTCGTAGAATGGACGAGACAGAAGAAATAATGTAAAATGGAGATGGTCTTTAGATTCTAGAGGCTCTGGGGGTTCTGAACATACCAAGATGTGCCTCAGTAGTTTGCAGATCCCTGAGCTAAGGGCAATATTAGCTTCAGGCTCAATAGAAACTTCCCCCCATCCATCGAACTACTACCCATAGGTCAGGGTAAACTTCTACTTGCTAAACGTT
This sequence comes from Murina feae, assembly GCA_004026665.1. Taxonomy (NCBI): domain Eukaryota; kingdom Metazoa; phylum Chordata; class Mammalia; order Chiroptera; family Vespertilionidae; genus Murina; species Murina feae. The sequence goes on from PVJC01019359.1 coordinate 4,803, forward strand.
TGTTCTTATTATCATACTGCAAGGATCTGTGTAGCCCCCAAAGTGCATTCCCTTACCCCTAGCTCAGGATGTCTTATGAACCTCAATCCCCGTTTCTACCTCTGAACCTCTCCTGCATGTGGGATCTCTGACTCGTTCATGTATGCAGGGGTGCCATACATATGTAGGTATTAAATGTGCTTATTTTCTTTCTAATCTGCCTCATGGCTATTTGATTATTAGACCAGCCAGAAGAATCTTGAGGGTACAGGGAAGTTTGTTTTTATCTCACAATTCTTTGAATGAAACAGAGCAAACTTTAGAGAAATCTTTCTGCTCATTGTCTTTTTTCTTTTTGAGGGACTGCTTCTTTTTAAAAGGCATTTGTCAATTTTTGGTAACCAAACAATTGCACTATTGTTTTTTCTTTCTCCCAATTGACCCCCAAAGAGACTACAGCAAAGCAGAATACATATTAAGCCAATAAGCTACAGGATGCATACCTAAGAGACCTCACAGAAACCTCACCAAAAGAGGGCTAGTGAGTAGAGAAAGAGGCTTTTAACCATCCATTTCTAAACAGTTTTGCACATAAGCTATTCAAGATTTCTCCAGCACTAGCTGCTGCAAAGCACATTGAGATGGCACTTTTAGAAACAGCAACTTCAGACCTGGAGAAAGGGTATTAAGATGAGTTTCATTTGGCTAAATCAGTGGCAAAACATACTTTTCTTTCTTCAGGGAGGCAGGAGAGCAAATAAGTAGTCACCTCAACATTCCATGAGCCCCTGGGAAGGGGATAGAGATGGGACAAGGATTTTCTGCTCATTGGTGACTAACACCAGTTAGTGATTTACTTGAAGTATGCCTTATGTTCTTATTTTGTTGTGTCTAGACAGCCAAATTCTTTACTGCAATTCAAAGAATGTGCAGCCAGTGTTGATGGCATAGTAAAGGAGGGAAAACAAATGTAATACATTTCAAAATTATGCTCTTTAAATTGAAAAAAGTGAGTCTAGGAATGATTTTCATATATAGTACACTCATTGCTTCAGCAACATGTCCAGACTATTTTTAAAACACAAAAATGATTGTGGGCTGAAATCTGAAGGCCACACAGGATTTTATTTTACATAATATTGAAATAAATGTGTGCACAGAAAGCATTCCTATGATTGAATAATGACATTAAAACAGCAGTCTTTCAGCACTGGCCATGGGCTCAGATGGTTGATTTGAGTTTTGTGGATTATACCAAAAATTCTTGGTAAGAAACATCAGTGTATTATAAATAGCAAGATGAAAATAAAAAACCGTTAGCTCAGCAGGAGCTGTAGATTTGGGAGAGAGAAGATTTTAAGTTGCATAAATACAACAAATAACATTAAAATTTACTTTAAGAAGAAAACTGTTACTGAAAAAAATTATTTGAGACATATTTATGGTATAGATAAGAATTTTTCTGCAATAATCTACCAAGTATACTGTCACTTAAATAGAATGAGGCAAAGATCTTAGTTCAAGCTCTGAGAAAGCAGCCCGTTAGATTAATCTTTTAATAAAAAAAACATATATTTTTATTGATTTCAGAGAGGAAGGGAGAGGGAGAGAGAGATAGATAGAAAACATCAATGATGAGAGAGAATCATCCATCAGCTGCTTCCTGCACACCCCGCACTGGGGATTGAGCCAGCAACCTGGGCATGTGACCTGATTGGAACTGAACTATGGCTTCCTGGTTCATAGGTGGACACTCAACCACTGAGCTACGCTGGCTGGGCTGGATTTATCTTCATGTTGGCAAATCCCTTTCTGAGAAGTCATGCTCTTACATACTAGTCTGCACAAGGTGACTTTTAGCCTTAAGTCATGTTCCTAAAGGAAGTCACAAAAGGAACCTTACCCTTCTTCCCCTTATGGTTTAATTATGGAGGAAAAACGATAAGGACGTTCTGTTTTTTTTGTTTGTTTGCTTGCTTTGTTTTTTTATGTTTGTAAGATTGCCTGAGCCACAGCAGAGAGCTGGGCCAAGGTCAGTGATGAGGAGCAGAGGCAACTATAAAAATAATGGTAGTTGTAGGAAACAGCAATTCTTCCCAAGTCCCAGACTATCTCCCAATAAGCGACAGCGTTTCAGTAATTCTCATATTAAATCCTGAAGTCATATTGAAATTATTTATATGGGACAGTCCATTGAATTTTTCTTTTCAGTTACTTATTGAGCTGCAAAGGCTAAGAATTTGTGCTTTTATTTTTTAAAAATATATTTTATTGATTTTTACAGAGAGGAAGGAGAAGGATAGAGAGTTAGAAATGTCGATCAGCTAGCTGCCTCCTGCACACCCCCTACTGGGGATGTGCCAGCAACCAAGGTACATGCCCTTGACCGGAATCAAACCTGGGACCCTTCAATTTGTAGGCCGATACTCTATCCACTGAGTCAAACTGGTGAGGGCAAAAATTTGTGCTTTTAATGAAAATGTCTGTCCTCTTCCCCAGGGGGAGTAGCTTGGTAACAGAGGTAGACATAGGTACAGAAACAAATGCAAGATTAAAGATTATAGTCACATAGCTCAGAATATAAACCTATATGCACTGATTGTAACTTTAAGGAACAACTAAGTAGCAAAACTTATTTGCCCGTTTCATTTTAAAAATTCTAGTGAAATATTAGCATGTCACAGCTAAATTGTTTTAGTATGAAATATTTATTTATTTTTAAACTACAGTTGAAATACATTATATTAGTTTCAGATGTACAACACAGTGATTTATATAACTTACAACGTGATCACCCCAGTAAATCTAATACCCACCTGACACCATACGTAGTTATTAGTTATTGACTATATTCCCTGCGCTGTACTTTACATCCCCATGACTGTTTTATAATTGCCAACTTATACTTCATAATTCCTTTTCCTTTTTTTATGAAATTTTCAAACTCATACAAAAGTAGGCTATAGTATAAAGAGTCCCCATGTACTCATCACTAGCTTCAATGATTAATCTTAAACATTTCACCATTTTCTCTGTAAATATTTTAATCTGTAGCTCTAAAATATAAAGACTCTGAAAAATAACCATTACCACACTGAAAACTTTAAAAATAATTCAAATGGAAACATTTGAAGTGTCTTAACTTTAGGTACTTCATTTGTCATGAAGAAATTATACCTATACTAGGGGCCCAGTGCACAGATTCATGCACCTTGAAAGGAATTGTGGGCCATGAGGCTGCAGTGGGCACAGGGGTGGGTCTTGGCCCATTCTCTGTGCCTCTGCCTGGCCCCTCCCACCACGGCTTCCAGTCCTGTTGGCAGCCCGCTCCTGCCACTACCACTCCCATGCGTGGATGGCGCTAACCCTGCTCTCACCCGCCGATGGCACAGAGCGATTGGGGCCAATGCCAGCAGCGGGTGCAAGCAGGGCCGGCACCGGCAGCAGGTGCGAGTGCCAGGTGGGACCATGGTGCACAGGAGCAAAGAATTTTCAGTAACCACCAGAGGCTCGCCCTGATGACAATGACTTGGTCTGACACCCCCGCTCACCTGCTCCACCATCCCTCTGCAGCTTATGTTCACCATGTTCCACATGTGCACCCTGGTGGTCAGTGTACATCATAGCGACCAGTTGTTCGGTTGTTCTGCTGTTCGGTCTATTTGCATATTAGGGATATATATATATATATATATATATATATATATATATATATATATATTCCTTTTAGAGAAAAACATGAACATAAAATAACTTCATTTCCTCAATTTTTTCCAGAGGCTCAATTTAGTTGCATGGAGAAACAAACTGGGTCGCTCCAGAAAAATGATCATTCAATTTTGTGTCCTTTTTTATTTGTTCCAGGTATGTAAATGTAGATGTTGATGAGTCAAAATGATTTGGCTTTCTCTAGATCAAGCATATTGACATTCATACTTTTCTGGAGGGGTGAGTGGTGACACATAATACCTGGGAAGTGAAATCAAGGGGATTATGGTCAATGATGAAAGAAAGCCACTTAGCCCTAACCAGTTTGGCTCAGTGGATAGAGCGTCGGCCTGTGGACTAAAGGGTCCTGGGTTCGATTCCGGTCAAGGGCATGTACCTTGGTTGTGGGCACATCCCCAGTGGGGGATGTGCAGGAAGAAGATGATCGATGGTCTTTCTCATCAGTGTTTCTGACTCTCTATCCCTCTCCCTTCCTCTCTAAAAAATCAATAAAATATTAAAAAAAAGAAAGTCACTTAGACAGCAAATGCTAACAAAACCTTAACCATTCCAAATAATATTACACATTCAAATTATCATCTTAGAAAAACAGAATAGAATAATTTATATAATCAGAGACTTTGTAGATCTATTTGAATAGTGAAAATGATGAAATACCTAGGAGAAAAATCTTTAAAATCACCATATGCAGGCAGGGAGACTATATCACACCAATATATTATACAGGGGCAGGCAAAAGTATGTTTACAGTTATTTGTGTGAAAAAAATATATAATACAATGCTGGAAGCCAATTCCAGCATGTCAGCAGGGCTGAGTCATCTGGAGGTGGCTGAGGGCTTTTCCTCAAACCTGAAAAGAATGCATAAAATGACTGCTTGCTGCCAGACAGCTGAGGGCATCTTACTCTATATACTATTACCTCCTACTGGCCAAACCCTGAACAGCCATAGGCAGTTTTCCCCAATCTGACAATGGACTCTGTATTGTAGTCCTATCCTTTGGTATGTATATCTACCTTGCCTCAGGACCATTCGTGTTAATAAATAGCAAGGGGTCTCTCACCAAGCTCCTCTGGCCCCCAAATACCTTCCAAAATTATGTTTTGGCTCTGGACTCTTGATTAATTTATACACAGTGCTTCTCCAGATTCCTGAACCCTTCTAGATGCTGGATCAAGACCACCAGCATGAATACAAAAATAAATCCTAAATGATAAAGAGCAAATATGCTAATTAGACCAAACAATAGAACAACCTTTCGGACCATCTTCTGGACAAAGCTGAGGCTGTGAGGGCTGGCCAAGGCCTGCGGGGCTGCAAGGACCAAGCCACTTGCACAAGTTTTGTGCATCTGGCCTCTAGTAATAATATAAGGATAAACTCTGTTCCACATTCTCACACTGCAAACTGACTTTTGCCCACTCCTGTGAAGAGAAGATAACATCATCTGACACTAGTGTCATTCGCTTTAGGGTACAATGAGGGTTTTAGTGGTTAATTTTAGCTGTTAGCTTGACCTGGCTGTGGTACCCAGGTGCTTGATCAAGTTTTAGTCTAGATGCTTCTGTGAGAGTATTTTTTTTTTAGATGTGATTAATATTTAAATCAGTAGACTTTGAGTAAGGCCAATTACTCTCCATTATGTGGATAAGTTCCCTCCAATCAGTTGAAGACCTTAGGAGAAAAAGACTGATAACCCTTTGATATCAGACATAACAGGCCCATTACCACCTGTCACCACTAAGCTCACAAGCAGAGACAAGGTTGAATCTTTCCTGAACATTTATTCAAATTGCTGGCAATAGAATAAAGCAGCAGGTATGACACCTTGAAAAACTGCTCTAACATATCCTGCCAGTTGGCTGATTATAAAGAGACAGGGAAGAAAAGCTAGGTGTAATGGGCAGGGTATAGCAGGACCAGGGCTGCGGGGTAGGTGGTCAGTGTGTCCGCTCCCAGGATCTTGGAGTCTGACAACAAGGTAGTTAAGCTTTTTATGATGTCAAACAGCTTAGCTTGTTCTCAGATCAGAGACTAGACAGCATTCCTGGGGCAAACTCCCAGGGTCAGTGTAGAGACACAGCAACCAGGTCAGGGTCCACTTTCTTTTATAAGGCAGAACAGACGTGATTGATAATATCTATGAGCATTACTAGCGCCCATATTTCCTCCCTGCCCCTATCATCCTGAGAAAGAAGGAGTTCTGCCTCTAAATTGCTTTCAGACTCAAGACTACAACGTTACCTCTTCCCTGATCTGCCAGCCTACTTTGAAGATGTAGACTTATCAGACTCCACAATTATGTGAGCCCATTTCCTTAACAAAAAAATCTCTCTCTCCATCTTCCTCTCTCATTGAATCTACAAATACACACACACACACACACACACACAGTTTCCTGTTTCTCTGGAGAACTCTAACACAGGGATAATAGAATTCTTTTTTGATGTAGAAAAATAATTATATTTAAACAATGTCATGTACTTAACAGGGCTCTCAATAAAGCTGGAATCACACGATCTTAGACTTTGAAAGGACTTAGAGCTATTTTAGGCAAAATTTCCATGTATACGTTGTTAAGAATAGATTCTCACCTGGAATCTGGAGAAAGGAATTCGGCCTTGTCATCATCTTGACATTATAGTCAAGTGAGATCTATATCATATTTTTGACATACAAAACTGTAACATGATGCATTTGTATTAAGTAACTAAGTTTGTGGTTGATTTGTTACAACAGGAATGGGAAAGTACCATAGTGTGCAGAGGAACCACCTGGAGGTCTATTTAAAATGCTGATTCTGGATCAGCAGGTCTGGATGGGGCCTACGGTTTTGCATTTCTAACAGGCTCCCGGGTGATACCCTGCTGCTGCACTGTGGACACACTTTGAGTAGAAAGCCTGGAGAGGTTATGTATTCCAACCTCCTCATAGTATAGATAAAATAATGGAGGTTCAAAAAATATTATGGATACTGGGAGAGGTGTCTTCAACTCCAACCCCCACTTTCTTACTGTACCTTGCACCAGTACTTAAAAAATTAAAAAATAAAAGGAATAGCAGGTAAGGAGAGGTGCCCGTATATGGCAAATATTGGCTCCTAAGCTGCAGTATCTTTATTGTGTCTGAGAGGTATCTTGGTTGACACTTAGCTGATAAAAAATTATTAATTACCAACACCTTAGTCAACTAATAGCTCTTAGCTATGTGCAACAGGTTGATAATATTCTTGGTTCTCGGGGGTTTCTAAGTTCCTAGATGTCAGCAAATTCAAGAGAAAAATTTCAGGTCAACCGGGCATTTTGTGATAAGTTAGTGGAATAATTTTCAGGAGGCTCAAAAGCTGTAGATCATCTTTAAACCCAGAACTGTAAACAGGAGGGTGATCCAGGGACCTGAAGGGTAAGCTCCAGGCTTACCTTGCTGCCTGAGGCACTCTGTAATTATGTGAGAGCAGAATGTCATCTGATCTCCTTGTGGATGGCATTGGCAAGAAGCTTTGAGGAAAACGATCAGGCTTATTAATGAAGGTAAGGAGCTCCCACATCAGATGAAACAAAAATCCAAGATGAAAATCAGAAGGAAATAAGATTCTAAGAAGGTGGCAGGGACTTGTGAAGAGAGGCTGGTGAGCAGAAGATTAGATGAAGAAATGAGGAGAAACTGCGCAATCCGGGCTGCAAGGAAATCTCCAACTCTGCAGAACGTTAAGGAAGATTCCCAGGCACCAGAACAAGGGGTCTCAAACCACTTACTACATGAGTATCATAGGAAGAGCCTGCTAGAACGCACATTCCTCAGATCCTACTCCAGAAGTTCTTCAGAGCTCATAGCAGATCGAACGTCCCCACACACATCCCCCGACTCAATAATGACCACCTCCTAGCTAATGTTCCTTCGTCTATTCCATCTGCTTAATGCCTTTCCGTTCATCTTTCCGTCCCCACTGGATTCTACTGATGTAAATCCTAGACATTGGGGAAAAGCATTTCACGTGGAAAGGAGCATAAGTACAAACACACCAGGGCAGAGGAGAGAGGAGGCCTGGAATGTTTGCGCAACACGAAAGAGGTCTATGTGGGTGAGATGGAAGGAGTGAGGGGATGGTAGACAGGAAGTGAGAACAGAGACATCACAGGGCACATAGACATAATAGACACACTACGTAGGTTCTTAAAGCTCAATGCGATAGCTTTGGCTTTCGCTCTGAGTAGGAACTTTAGAACAGAAGGATCTACAATTGTGGGAAGCTAAAACGAAAAAGGTAAAGGGGATAAAATGGTATTACTGGAGTGTCATAGAAGAGGGACTGCCAGGCAGGACCTGTAGTGACAGCGTTGCAGAAGACCCAAGAAAAAACAAGCAATGCCTTAAGGAAGTGGAGGGACACTATTTTAATTACACCAGCGGACTCTGGACTCCGGGAATAATTCCCAAATTAGAGTGAAGATACACCCAGAGAGCCTGTCTATATATATCCTGCTGGGGTCTTTGTCTTGCAGGTATGCCCCCTGCCCCCTTCGTGGCCCTGCAGGAAGGCCCCCAGGTGTTGGCCCCACCCCCGCCCTGCTCCCAGGGCAGTTCATGGTTCACACTTTCTATGGCCTGACACACCTTGCAAGACCAGTTTCTGGTAAGGTGGCAATGACCTAATTATAGGTCATCAAGAATGCACACTGAGCTTGGTGGCATGAATTTCAATTGCTAGCCCCCAAAATATCAGGGTCACATTTGAATTAGCCCTTTTTAGCCTTCTCAACAGAGTTAAGAATGAAGCTCTAAGACTTGGGAGTAGGGGAGTTATTACCTCGATTTCTATGGTCATCAGATGAGTAAATAATCTCCCTGATGAGTAAATAACCTCTATCTCTGTCTCCTGATTCAGGAGAAGTCTGAGCGGCCAGAGGGCTCCCAATGAAATGGAACAGGACTACATTCCTCATTGGAAACATTCTCCCTTGGTAACTAGGAACTTCAAACCACCAAGCCCAATGCTATGCAGACACCTGAAATTCTTTAGTTAACAGCGAGAAGAAAAGCTTTGGAGTTGATTAAATTGCATATCAAAGGTAATAATAATGTTTTTCTTTTAAAAAATATTAAAGGCATTTATAACTGTCAATTAGCCTGAAATAATGCTCGCATAATAAGTTATATGATTTTTGCCTAAACAACCCCTTTGCAAATAAATATGTATTTTCTGAGTCTTTTCGATAAACAGAAAATAACTCAATCCTTACCCTTTTCTACCCCATTAAGGAATTAAAGAAACCTTTTTTCTATCACTTATATTCTATTATAGTCTCTTTTTCTTTTGCCTAATTTTAGTACACAATCTGATAAATGGTTTAATTAATTAATTTTTTAAAATATGCTTTTATTGGTTTCAGAGAGGAAGGGAGAGGGAGAGATATTGATAGAAACTATAAATGAGAGAGAGAATCATTGATCGGCTGCCTCCTGTCTGCTCCCTACTGGGGATCAAGCCTGCAACCTGACCTCCTGGTTCATAGGTCAATGCTCAACCATTGAGCCATACCATCTGAGCAATAAATGGTTTAATTTAAATGTAAGGACTAAATTGCTATAGTTCTAGGGATTTTGTTAAGTATAGACTTTTTATTTTCTTATTTTAGCTAACAAATTAAGAAGAAATCAAATTCTTTCAGAAAAGCAGTAAAAAACACACACATCTATTAAGTAGTTGTACCAGAAAACCACACACACATGTGCACACACACACACCCCACCAGCATTAGCACCAGCACTACCATACATCCAAAAGTTCTGTTAATGATCTTAGCCTGTAGTTACATTGTTTTTTCTTACAGTGTTTTTAAAAAGTATTTAACGGAGAGAAAAATAGCCTGTAAAAAACAGTTCTAAATAAGATATGAATTAAGGGTTGTCTTGATTAAGGTGGACTAGAAGCTACCATGCCTGCTCCTACATCAGGCAATATGAGAGTACCAAGGCCTTGTAGACTCTGGGGATTAGAGGAATGACCACCAATGAATAAATGATTTAAAATTTAAGAACATTTTAAATATTTTAATATTGCTATTTGTCCTTTCTCTATAATAGAAGTGTCAACCAAATTCACCAACTAGAGGCCTGGTGCACAAAATTCATGCGGGGGGGGGGGTTCCCTCATCCTGGTCTGCACCCTCTCCAATCCAGGACCCCTCGGAAGATGTCCAACTGCCGGTTTAGGCCCAATCCCACAGGACATCCCTAAACTGGCAGCTGGACATCCCTCTCACAATCCAGAACTGCTGGCTTCTAACTGCTTGCCTGCCTGCCTGACTGATCATCCCTAACCACTTCTGCCTGCTGACCTGATTGCCCCCTAACTGTTCCCCTGCTGGCCTGATGGACCCTAACCACTCTCCCCTGCTGGCCTGATTGCCCCTAACTGCCCTCCTCTGGCAGCCTGATTGCTCCCCCTTGCAGGCCTGATCTCCCCTTAATTGCTCTCTGCCTCAGCCACTACCAACGTGGCTCTGTCTAGAAGGATGTTGGGAAGATGTCTGGTCTAATTAGCATATTACCCTTTTATTAGTATAGATCTATTTATAGCTTTTCTGGAAACATCAGAAGATCTAACATTATCATCCTTATTGTCATGAATAGTATCAATAGCCTTGTGCTGAGTTGCTCCTGCCTCTTGCCATGGGCATGTAATCTTCTGTCTGCCAGAGCCCCCATGAGCCCCCATTAACCCCATCCAATGGATGGGAGACAGTTGGCTTTTGCCATCATATTCATTTTGTTTTTTGCTTGAAGTAGAATTAAAACAAAAGTGAGATATTCTTAAATCCATTCTGTAGTTTTTTAAATTTCAGATCCCCCCCCCCAATATTTAAAAGGCTTCTATTGTAAAACATTTCAGACTTATAGAAAAACAAATAGAATATTTAAGTAATTCTCCATGGTTCTACTTCACAGTTTTAACTGTCATTACCAAGTCCAATCTTGTTTCATTTATATCCCCACCCACTTCCTTTTACTGTATTAGTATTTAAAGGAAAACCCCTGACATCCTATCATTTTATTTTTGAATATTTCAGCATGTAATAATAGGGACCCGTTTATAATACACCCACATACCATAAACATATAAAAACATTAGCAGCAAATATTTACCATCAAATATCCAGTATATTCAAATTTCTTATTGTCTCGTAAATATATGTCCTGGTTTATTTAAGTCAGGATTAAAATAAGATCTGCACAATATAATTGATTTATTTCTTTTAAATATCTTCCAATTTATAGCTTTTGTCAGCCTCTCTCTCTCTGTCTCTCTCCCCCTCTTTCTCTCTATCTCTTCCTTCTAACTATTTGTTTGATAAGCCTAATTAATTGTTTTGTACAATTTATTGTAGTTCAAAATTCACAATTTGCCATGGCAAATTTAACATGCTCCTCTATTGTCTGTATTTCCTGTAAGTTAGCTTGAATTTTTTGAAAATTATATTTCATAGGTGGTCAATGCCTAGATTCATCAATTCATTAAAGGTTGCAAAATGTTGATAGTCTAATTAAACTAATCTGTCTTCAGTTAATACTTGGGATACTTCCATTAAGAAAACATCCTGCCCTGACTGATTTGGCTCAGTGGATAGAGCGTCAGCCTGCAGACTGAAGAAAACACCTTCTTATCTATTACTAGAGGCTCGTTGCAGGAAGATTCCTGCAAGAATAGGGATCCTGAGCTGGAGCAAAGTAGAGAAGGGAGCGAAGCCCGCCTCACTCCCTCCCTTCTCTGCTGCCTCGCTTCCTCCCTTCTCCTCCGCTTTGCTTCCTTCCTTCTCCACCATTCCACTGCCTTGTTTCCATTCCCTTCTCCTCCGCTTTGCTCCCTTCTGCAGCACTTGGCTTCCTTCTATGCTGTCTTCAATCTTCAGTCTTCGGTCTGTGCCTGTGTATGCAAATGAACCGCCATCTTTGTTGAGTTAATTTGCATATCACTCTGATTGGCTGGTGGGCGTAGCAGAGTGACACCAATTTGCATGTTATTCTTTTATAGGTATAGATTGTTTACCTTGTTAGACAGTTCTTATAGGAAAAGCTGAATAAATTCTCCATTCTTTGTTTGTTTGGTTGGTTAATCCTCAACCTAGGATATTTTTCCATCAATTTTTAGGAAGAGTGGAAGGGAGGGGAAGTGACACAGAGAGAGAAACATCAATGTGAGAGAGACACATTGATTGGTTGCCTTCGGCCTGTGACCAGGAATGGAGCTTGCAACCAACTGAGGTAAATGCCCTTTGACCACAATAGAACCCAGGACCCTTCAGTCCATAGGTTGACACTCTACCCAGTGAGCCAAACCAGCTAGAGCTAAATACTCCTTTCTTTCCCTTTATTTACCAGTTTCTCAAAAATAATTAGCAACCTCGATTTCAAACTAATTTGCATTCAATATTAATTTTTTAGTATTATAAACTTATGAATTTAAACATTTATTGGGTTTCAATCCATTGTAGTTATTATTCTTATTGACACATATATTTCTATCTTTTGTTCAATTTGTCTTGACCCTCATAAACTTGGAGAATTTCTTTGCTATCTGTTGGACAAACTATTTCAAGCTCATCTTGACATTTCTTGTCCAGATATAAAAACTAGACATTTCTAGGATCCTGGCTCTTTTGTGTGGGAACTGGTATTTAAAGAGTATAATTTGGGAGCCATGCTCTATCAAATTAAAAAAGTTAAAGATAGTTTACAGAACTACGTATTAAATTTTTTTTCTTTCTTTTTCTTTTCTTTTTTTCTTGAACTTAATCCACTTATTTATAATGCCTTTCTGGCCCTCATTAACATTTCAGTTTGCAACCCTCAATCTAAACCAATTCTAAACCATTAATGTATGGTTCTAAATGCAGAAGTATTCTAAAATAGGGTAAAAGGTAAAGGAGCTGAATTATCTTACACTAAGAGAAAGAAAATGAGGAAGAAACAATTGGAAATTACAAATGATTTTATTTACAAGTCTAAGTCTGAACTCCTATTTATAAGTAGCAGAACCCTGCCGACACTGTTTATTCACTTGTGAAATAAACCATGGCTCTTGATGACCAGGACTAATTGTTTTATTTACTTTGAATTTCAAAGGATCTTTCCCTTGAGACTATCCATGTGGAAACATGCTATCAAATTGATTAAAACTAAATTGATGCTGTATTTAACTGACATTTTTTATTTCAGGATAGGAAGACAGACAGGAAACTTTTATTGTCTACAGCATGCTAAGATTTTTCAAATATCCTATATAATAAAAGGGTAATATGCAAATTGACCCCAACAGCAGAACGACTGGGAATGACTGGTCACTATGACACACACTGACCACCAGGGGGCAGACGCTCAATGCAGGAGCTGCCCCCTGCTGGTCAGTGCGCTCCCACAGGGGGTGCTCTGCTCAGCCACAAGCTAGGCTGACGGCTTCCTCTCCCGCCTCCTCAGCAGCACTAAGGATGTCCAACTGCAGCTTAGGCCTGCTATCCACTGCCAAGGGCTCCTGGGCTGCCAGAGGGATGTCTGACTGCCAGTTTAGGCCCTATCCCGCAGGGAGCAGGACTAAGCCAGCAGGTGGACATCCCCTAAGGCGAGATGGCACAGGCCAGGCTGAGGGACCCACCCAAGTGCACAAATGTTTGTGCACCGGGCCTCTAGTATTCTCATAATTGCCCTCAAAGGTTATATTATCTCCATTTTTTTTTACTGAAAAATATTAAATATGAAATTTCCAAAGTTATAGAAAAAAAAAACCCTCCATTTTCTACTATAATATTTTGAGAACCCAAAAGTAAGGGGGAGATATATAAGAAATGGGAAATTTTTTTTTACTTATCAAAATGAATATTGCAGAATTTCTGGGTTTATTTTGTGTGGGAAAATTCAACCCAAGGAATTGATATAGTTAAAAATTATATATATATATATATTTTAGAGAGGAAGGGAGAGCTAGAAACATCAATGATGAGAGTAAATCATTGATTGGCTGCTTACTGCACACCCCACATTGGGGATTGAGCTCACAACCCAGACATATGCCCTGACTGGGAATTGGAACATGATCTCCTGGTTCATAGGTACATGCTTAACCACCGAGCCACACTGGCTGGGCAGATATACATTATTTATTCTCAAGAAAATATATCATTCAAAATAGAAGAGTATGTTTTTGGATAATGTGTTAGCCAAGGGAGGCTCGGGTTTGCAGGATAACATAAAGGTTTGCTTGTCCCTCACCACTGCATATCCAATATAGGTCGAAAGGAAGCCAGGATGGAGAGATTCTGTTTCATGCAATCACCCAGCTGACTCACTGCTTGTAGCTACATCATCTGGAGCAGGTGGCATGAGGTGTCAACAGAAGGAGAAAAGAGACCGTGAAGAACTCATACAAAATTAAATGTCTAGGATTGGAAATGACGTATATCACTTAAGCTCCCAGCCCACTGCCCAGAATTAGTCTGAGATAAAAATTTGTTTAATAGTCAGTTTATTGGGAATGCTCTCAGAAACCCTTGGAGAGAGGGAGAGCTTAAACTCTGCTGCAGTTGCAACAGAGAAGGGCAGTGAGGGAGTCTGGAGCTGAGAGAGCCCTTCAGAGTTGTCATGAATTAAGACAAGGTGGACAGGCCTTTTTATCTAACATCCAATCATTGGATACAGGCTGCCTTTAGCTTCAAGTTTAACAGGGATGTTACAACTACATACAAAGCCCACTATGGTTGAACCATATTAATCTTAATATATCAGATTAATCTAATTTAATTTAAGATGGTTATTTGCCTTTTCATTTAGTGAAAAATTTGGAAATGATAATAATATTTGCTTTAAGCCACAAAAAATTACAGGGCAAAAATTCTTTTTTTAAAAAAATATATTTTATTGATTTTTTTACAGAGAGGAAGGGAGAGGGATAGAGAGTTAGAAACATCGATGAGAGAGAAACATCGATCAGCTGCCTCCTGCACACTCCCTCCTGGGGATATGCCCGCAACCAAGGTACATGCCCTTGACCAGAATTGAACCTGGGATCCTTCAGTCCGCAGGCAGATGCTCTATCCACTGAGCCAAACTGGTTAGGGCAGGACAAAAATTCTTTATTAAAATTTTACCATTACATATATTGCAAAAGAGACCTTTTATCTTTACGATCATTAAGCTTTTAGATAATAGTCTCATCCTCTTAGAGAAAGATGAATGGCTCACTTATTCCAAATCTTAGAAATTCCCAATTTGGCAGAAGACTACTAGTCTTAAAGCAACAGAGCAATCTATCAAATAATACAATATCAGTGTTTGTTGTTTTATTTTTAGCCCCCCACTGAGGATCGAGCCTACATCCGGGCATGTGCCCTGACCTGGAACTCTTCAGTCCAAAGGTTGACACTCTATCCAGTGAGCCAAACTAGCTAGGGACATTTTTTTCCTATTTTTTCACCAATCAGTCTTACTTTATGATGCATTTCAGAGTAGGTAGCAGCCATCACTCCATGTTCCTCCAGATATTTCAGCAAGTAGAAGCTTTAGTTTTGGACTCCATTAAAAACTAAAAATCCCTTTAGCCATGATTCTTAAATTTTATTGTGTTAATGTACAGAGGCATAAAGAGAATAAATATATCAAATGGGGTTTAATAAATCTGAGTAAAAGGAACATTTAATCCCTGTTGACATTAAAGCACAGATCTAGATTACTGAACAAATATTTGGAAACCTTGTAACATTAAACACTGATCGAAAAAAACCATTTCTACCTCCGAGCAAGTGGCAGAAGGTCCAGGCTGCCTTCCATGCCAATTGTGTGACCACGGCAGTCATGTAACTTCTTTAAGCCGTTTTGAGATAATGCTTATCTAACAAGATTATAGACCTAAACGAAATACTGTGTGTAACTGACTTAGTGATGTTTTGGCACATACTAACTTTTAAAGGTCAGCTTGACTGGCAATAAATATAAACCATTTGGACTATTTTGTCTGGCAGGTGGATCTGGGGATCCCTTGGCAGTGTAGAAATATGTCTAAAAAGGAAAATGAACATTCATATAGATGTTCATCATTTACAAATCTATCCAGAAAGGCACATATTATGTAATAACCCTCAAAAGGAACGGACTTAGGCTTCCTCCTGCTTTTACTTATAAATACCTTATAGAAATACCCTAAAACGTTGGTCAACATTTATCAGATTGAACCTCCTACACGGTTTGGACTTGTGCCTTTGCTGGCTTTGGAGACTCGAGAGAAAAATGTGTTTATGCAATTGTTGGTGATTCACTAATGGATCATGTGGTGGTTGGAAGGCCAGCACAGCCAAGGAACTGATAGAAAAATAGGAGATTTAGCTGCATTGTTTTCTACTTTCTGTGGTTAGCTATATGGTCAAACTACATTACATATCCTTTAGGGTTTCTATTATATTGAACGTCTTTTACTTTTATCAAAAGAATACATGCACATGATTTTAGGAAGGCTTAAGCAATGCCAGGAGACCCCTTCTTTAATAGTTTTCTTACCCTCATCACTACTCCTTAAAGACCACCATTTTAAATTTGTAAACATTTTGTGGTTTTTGCTTACGTATTTCTAACTCTGTTGAAGTATTGATAGTTTTTCGTTTATTTAATTTAGATATTGTACATTTGAGTTCTTTTTACATTCCCCTTATAATTCCCATGTCTGCCCAATGTAGTTGTAATTAATTAAAAAAATCAATAGTTAGAATTATGACTAAGAAACTTTTTTTATTGCTGAGCTAAATGATACGATAAATTATTTTCTTACACTTTAAAAATTTCCCTGGAGTTAGTCATTGTTTTATAATCTTTTATTTATTTGGTTTCTTTGAACCAGGAGCCAATTTTTCTACAGCTTCCAATTGATCTCCAAAATGTTTCTCAATAGCATTTCTACAATTTAAACGTGTCAAGTAATCTTTCATTTACTTTTTTTTTGGGGGGGGGGCAAACTTTTGTCCTAGAATAGAGGTCATTTTAGGGAGCAGGGGGAAGGGTTGGAAAAATGAAGTGAAACCGAACACCAGAAGGCCAATATCCTTCTCTATGTGACAGGATAGGAGAGAGGTGACTCAGAGGAAAATCATAAAATGTAAACATGGGGTCCTATTGACTATCATTTAAATTTGTGCTTGCTCGGCACAAGAACCTTGGTTAAGCACCTTACAAACAAACATCCAGTTCTGCATCTCCTCTCAACCTTCACTACAACTGACTTCCAACCTACTTTTGCTCCCACAAGTCATTCTTTACACAAGAGCTAAAGCGGGCCTTTTAACAATTCAAACCGTGCCGTGGCACATTCCACTCACACCCTTGCATGCCAGGACATAAGCCCCGTGTGTTCTGGACCTCGTCTTGTTCTTCAACCTCACCTTCACCTTTATTGCGGCATATTACATTGAAGTTATTGTAAATGGATCTGTTTTTTACTTTATTTAAGGTTCCTAACAAGTTTATACAGGAATATAGAAAAGCTATTGATTTTTCTTTCAGATAGTTTGCAGTAGGTAATATTTCAAAACATTAGTTAGGTTAAAACTTTTTACAACACACATACACAAGGAACACACTAAAGCAAACCAACTCCCCCGCACCCCAATCCCCCAACCCGGAATTCCTGAGTCATAGAGCCTTAAATCTTATATTGGTTGCAGTTAAGAAAAAGAAACCTCCATAGTGTTATATTATCGTTGCTGCATAGGAATAGAAGAAACCAATGGATAGCAATGAGAACTATGGGCAATGCCAACATCTAGTATCCCACCCCTCTTATTTAAACCTTTCCATTAAAAAAAAGTTCTTATTTATTTTTTATAGAGAGAAGAAGAGAGAGAGGGAGAGAGAGAAACATCTATAGGCTGCCTCCTGCATGCCCACTACTGGGGATCGAGCCCACAAGGCGGGCATGTGCCCTGACTGGGAATTGAACCAGTGACCTCTTGGTGCATGGGACAACGCTCACCCAACCGCGCCACGCCGGCTAGGCGCTCCATTTTGTTTTTATACAGCTCTCAACCCGAGTGAATATATATTGGGCATAATATCAAGATAAATTTTCTGTTATTGGTCATAGTGGTGCTTTTTGTACCACAACTTTTAGCCTTATTCCATATTTAAATGAACTTGTAAATTCAGGGTAGTTTTACTAAGCCATTAACATTTTCTGTGGGGATAAAACATGACTTTGAGGTTTTAGCATAAAATTTTTTTCCTTTTATTTATTTCTTTCCTTTTTAAAAAAAGTGAAGTTAAAAAGCACTTGTCTGAATATCCTTAAGTCTTATGATGACCAAAAATAAAGAAGTTGATAGAGATATTGGTTTGATTTCCATGGTTCTTTATTCTAGCAATTGAAAACTGAGCAGCAAAACTGAAAACACTTCCTACTTAAATGTTTTAAGAGAAGAGCATTAGGATGATCATTTAATATTTCAGTGTGATCTGTAATTTAAACCAATACTAGTTATTTTGAAAGTTTTGCAGTGGATCAATAAATTTCCAATTTGCATATTGATTGATTGATTGTTTAAAGTATTACATGTGTCTTCTTTTTCCTCCATCGACCCCTCCCCAGCCACTCCTACCCCCCAGCTATTTATTTTTTATTAATCCTCACCTGAGGATATTTGTCCATTGATTTTTACAGTGAGTGAGAAGGCGAGAGACAGGAAGAGAGAAGCATGGATGTGAGAGAGACACATCAATTGGCTGCTTCTCGCACAGCCCTGGTCGGGCCTGGGATCTAGACCCTGGGATCTAGTCTGCAACCGAGGTACATGCCCTTGACCAGATTGAACCCGGGACCCCTTCAGTCTGTGGGCCAATGCTCTATTCACTGACCAAACTGGTTAGGGCCCAATGTACATATTTTTAAAAGGAATGTTACAGAATATCAGGGTATTTAAATAAGAAAGTAACTCAAATTAATGTATTTGAAACACTATGTATATTTTTCTATGATTTATGAGTTGCTGTTCATTTTTATAAAAGTTTTTAAGAACTTCTCTCACTAGCAGTCCCTTAAAATGCAACACTTATGTAGTAATTGGCAAGGAACTAAATACCACTCACAAAAAAACAGAAAATAAATCTTAATTCAACATAGTTAATAGCTTTCTTCTACTTTCACTGTGTATGCATAAATTGATTTTGGCTTTGTTATGGAGCATTTGCATCCAAGTATATAATTTGTTCTAACCAATCAATTCCTGCTCTGCCTTTAATAGCTTTCAAGACCTCTACTCAGATGTACTTACCTTACTAATTTTTTTAAAATCCTCATCTGAGGATATGTTGTTACTGATTTTTGAGAGAAAGGAAGAGAGAGAGAGAGAGAGAGAGAGAGAGAGAGAGAGAGAGAAATATCAATGGATTGGGGCAAAAGCTGAGTGGAAGGGGGCAATGCGGGGGGAAGAGGGACATCTGTAATACTCTCAACAATAAAGATTTAAAAAATAAAAAAAATATAAAAACTAAACTGTGAGATTCAATTTATATTCAAATTAAAACACAGAGTTTAACTTTACACCTCAGTGAGGAACAAAAGCCAATATAGTGCTCATTGCTTACATGAGTGGAGGCCTCTTTTGTATCTTTTCTTTCTTTCCAGTCCTTGAATTCATGGCACTGAAAAACAAACAAATTAAATATATATATTGCTGTCTATATACTTGTATGTTGATTTTTTATAATGAACATATAATCATGAATACTTTTAAAATAAAGTACAAAGGACAAATCATTTTAACAAAGAAGACAGGAGTTATAAATACTGACATAGAAATGCATACATATATATGTGTATATATATATATATATACACACATATATACACACACACATATATATATATCTTCAAATACACATTTTATGTAAAATAAAGCAAGTTACAGAATAACATGTCATTATCCTATTTTTGTTAAAGAAAAGGGAATGCAAACTGTGTTGAGAGTAATGTTGAAAAGAGATTTTCACTTTCTTCTCTTCTGTGTTGAAGTTTATCCATAAGTTCCTATTTATATACTTTATGTGTTATTTATGAAAAATTATTTTTTTGCATAGAATTACCTGCTTGTTTTCTCTCTACTAAAAAATGACTCATAAAGAATATTTTAAAGGAACTGTTTAATACACAGCCAATGATTTAATAGGAAAAACATGTTTGTTTTTGTGTAGGAATTTCAATATTAATCAATGGAGGCATTTGTTAACTTCCCTGAAATAATTTTTGATATATTTTTAATCACCCTAAGAAATCAATTCCTTTATTTCAATATAATTTTTATGCTTAATATCTATAATGAGATCTTCTTAACTACTTGATGTTACAATATTATTTCTTTATGCTTCCACAATGAGACAAGATCTAGTGCATTCAGGATGGTATGACCATAAAATATCTCTTTATTCTCTTCTAAAATATATATTTTTATTGATTTCAGAGAGGAGGGTGAGGGAGAGAGAGATAGAAACATCAGTAATGAGAGAGAATCATTCATTGACCGCCTCCTGCATGCCTGCAACCTGGGCATGTGCCCGGACCAGGAATCCAACCATGACCTCCTGGCTCATAGGTCAACCCTCAACCATTGAACACACCAGCCTGGCTCTCTTTACGCTTGATCTGGATGTTTCGTGACTTTTAATTTGGTGTATTAATTGTGCTTTTCCATGGAAAGGCTGTGTCTTTCTTGCATAGAGCTGGCACTTGTGCTCCTCAGTTGTCTGTTGATTTTTTCCTGTGTGTTCATATTTGTGGAACTGCCATCATTCTTGCTGGTGATGTGTACCTGAAGGAGTACCTGACACTCCTCTTGGTGAAATGAAGTATGTGCTAAGTGGTGGCCACAAAGAGAGGTATTGCATTTTGTAATCTGCCTCCATCAATGTACACTAAGTGGTGCTTTTGGGGGGCGGGGGCTTCCTCTTCCTCTTGCAGTTACTCAATAGGGGCTTGGTGATGGGGAACTACTTAGTCCTTTTGCATTAGGCGATTACTCTGTTCTTTCTACCCACACCCAGAGGCCAGTGACGCACAGATGCACTGCCACTTGTGGCAGGCACTAGACTGGAGCTTCTGTTTTCTGTCTACTCCTTGAACCCAGTATGGCAGAGCAGGTCTTGAACTGGCCAGTGAACTGTGAAAAGAGAAAAGCGTAGAACTAGAAAGCTTTCTTCCTGGTTCTGTGGGACCTGACCTACCTTCGGGTTCCTCAAGTGCTTTACGCAGTGTTTGATTTAGATTCTAGAGTCCATCAAATTCCTTTTTAACTTTGCGGCCTCTCTAGGTTTGGGTCCGGGGGAAGGATTGAACAGTGCAATGCTTGTTCACACTCCAATCGTGACCACTTACCAGACTTCTGCTTGGAATGTGTCCACCCTCAAAATCTCCTCCCTTACATCTGGCTTTGTTTTTCTGATACTTTAGTTCCCAGCTATGCTTCATCCTTCTCATACTTTAGTCCCCAGGTATGTCATTTCCTCAGGGAAATCTAACTCACAGATTCATATATATTTTCTAATACATTTCTATATGACCTGACAACTGGAATTCAATAAGATTTTTTTTTTCAATAACTGGCCATCTCTTTAGATGTTAAGGCCTTTGAGCGCAAGGGATATGTCTGTGTTTCTTGGTACAGCTTTATCTATGATATTTCTCCTAGTGATGAGACAATAGGCGAGACTTCATGAATGTCTTTTTTCAAAGAAAAAAAGAAGAACAAAGAAAAGAGAAATAGGTTTATTTTTGTTAAAGTGAAACAAAATGTATATTTACTCAAAAGTAATCTACCTCTGATTTATTCACATCTGTGATACATAAAAAGCATGGAACCATAGTCTGGCTTTATCCTGGATGCTAAATAACATTTGGCCTTCTCATTTTATTAATATCTTGATGTAGACCAAAAAATAGATGAATTTACTAGAAAAGAAACATAAGTTACAGAATCAAATGAGAATAAATTTTGTATTATCTATTGGGAATGAATAATAAAGTGTTAACTGTGTATATACCTATTATGAATAAGAAACTATGGGATTTTCAGGATATAAAGAATTTCTTACTTAAAAAGTCTGAAAGTCTAAGTGAAATATTTAGCAAAAATTAAACTTTCTTTACTGAAAACAACAACAACAACAAAACACACACCACAGAAAACCAGTGAAGATCAAATAAGAGCAGAGCAATAAAGAAAAAGAAAAAGGAAATGATGGACACACTTACAAGATCTTTGACAATTAATTAATTGCTCTTTATATTTTCTAATATATAAGTGAATTATTCAGACCATTGTCTACATGTTTCCTAAACCAGATAGTATATTTCTAGGCACATTACTCAAGTTCTCAGATGCTATATCAGGAGATAAAATGAAGTTATAACTTCAGATTTTTTTTTCGGGGGAATCAAGCAATTGGTGCTTGCATGTTATTCTCTTGTTTAATTAAATTCTTATATTTATAAAAATATTTTTATTGATTTCAGAGAGGAAGGGAGGGAGAGAGAGAGAAAAACGTCAGTGATGAGAGAGAATCTTTGATCAGTTGCCTCTTGCAGGTCCCCTACTGGGGATCTAGCTAGCAGTTAGACATGTGCCCTGACTGGGAATCAAACCCTGACCTCTGAGCCATGTTGGCTGGGCCAATTCTTTTTTTTCTGGTATAATACTTTAATCTGATAGGTACAGGTATGTATGGATACATGAATGAACAAGACTTCTCCTGGAAATCTATCCCTCCCGTATCTATCAAGTTCTCCAGGGCTGTCAGTTTCATTTGTGATCTAGAATGAGAGAGCGAAGTCAATGACTGCAGTGAAGCAACAAGAAACCATTTATCTACAAAACCCTTCTTTCCTCAGTATCCATGCCTTTTACAATACAGCTCTACTCAGTGCCAATGTGTTTTGTTCTTTCTGCTTGCGTTGAGCCAACTTTCACTCCTCGGTGCACGTAAAATGCATGTTGTGGAAATGATCAACTACCAATTAAGGTTGTTTCAAGTTCTCGGAAGGAAAACAACACAAAGCTCTCAGCAGGCAAGGCTTATACTGATAACTGGAAAACACCAAATTAAGACTAATTCACATAACTTCAGAGCATGACTCAGAGTCCCAGATCATGAGTCATGGACTTTCATTGAGACAGGGCTGGCAACACACACGGAGGAGGTCAGTGCAGGCAAAAAGAGGCTGAAAAATGCACAAATCCATCGTGGATAGGTCGGTGTGTTGCAAAGATGTGTATTATGACCAGGAATGTCATAGCAATAAAAGTTAATAGCACCTGTAAAGAAATAAGTGTTTCAAGTGACTCAGAACAGAGCACATTGTGAAAATAGAGGCTCTGTTTATATTGAGCATGTCACTGCAACTATGAATTTCCAGTATGAGGGGGAGTTTTGGTAGTACTTTATGGAACAAATAAGCCATAGCCTCCTGAAGACACGTCATAAGAAGAAAAGTTAAATCAGGACACCCTGTGCCAAGTCATTTGTGCTCGTTGCCTCATTCTCACTGCTGATTGGCCCAAGTCTATGATTACCAGACTCATTCCTTGTTCTGACTTTGCATGTCTTGCCAGACTTTTGGCATACAACTCTATATGCCAACTCCTCTCTTTGTCATGTTATAGATTGTATTGCTTTTTCTTCCCACTCTTGGATCCATTTTCTACCAACACTGCTAAGGGTTTACTGGAAATATAACTTACTCTGCAGTTTTATCTCCAGCTTGGTTTGTTGCTTATCTACCACTTCCTCCACTTCACCCATATGTAGGTACACAAAGATTCTTCTCTCTATTTTCTGACAATATGATGCATGTTAATCACTCAGCCATTGTTAATGGTGGATTTTGTTAGAGATCTTACAGACAGAGACTGGTGGGTAGAAGAAATAGACTGAAGGGCATCCAATCAAGGTGAGGGGAAATAAAATATGGGTTTCCTATTTTGACTATCCTATATAATAAAAGGCTAATATGTTAATCATCCCCATGGGTGGGAGTTCGACTGACCAGGAGTTAGACATGTGTTGGCCACCAGGGGGCAGCATGGAACATGGTGGGCATTGGCAACACAGCGCTGGCAGTGAGCAGCAGTGGAAGCACTGTCGACCCTGAATGCCCCGCTGGTTGTCCCTCAGATCAGCCCTGATCGCCAGCCAGGCCTAGGAACCCTACCGGTACATGAATTTTGTGCATCAGACTCTAGTATTAGATAACAGGAAGAAATTAGACTTATAAATATGGGAAGTAACAGATAAATTTACCAATATTTGTATATATTTGATTGTCTATTTGGAGAACTCAAGAGAATTACTAATAAAAATATTCACCAAACTTTAAAAACAATAAGGAAATTCAGTAAGCATTCATCAACAAGATCTATAGTTATTCAGGCAACAACCAATTTAAAAAATCTCTCTATATAAAAGCTGAAGTGACCAGAACACCAGAACGACCAGAACAACTGGTACGACCAGTTGCTATGACACATACTGACCAGCAAGGGGCAGACGCTCAATGCAGGAGCAGCCCCTTGGTGGTCAGTGCACTCCCACAGCCAACCTCCTGTGACCAGCCACCTCCTGAGGTCCCTCCCCCCTCATCCAGGAGGAAGGCTGTGGCTGGCAGTCGAATGGAAAGCCCCTGCCGGCAGCTGAAGGACCCGAATGGCCCTGATTGCCAGTCAGGCCTAGGGAGCCCACCCAAGCACAAATTTTGTGCACCGGGCCTCTAGTATACCATATAAAAGACTAAATACCTGAGAATAAACTTTGCATGAAAAAGATCAATATGAAGAAAACTTTAACATTGAGGGATCCTCCAAAAAGGGCATTAACAAATAAAAAAACCATATTGTATACGTATATAATAAAAGCCACACTATCAAATACTAAATTATAATACATCAATTTAATTATTTTTAAAATTATTCAAACAAAAACTCAAAGTTTAATTTTTTAATATCTATAAAATATCTAAATTAATTTAAAAGCCAATAACGTGCTGATAGAAACATATTTGAAGGGTAGGAACACATGGTTTACAGAAAATAAACATACAAACAAGCTACCTATGTGTGTGTATAAAGACTCAATTCTTACTACAGGTGAAACAAAAACTAGAATGACACTGAGATCTCGTTTTACTTACCAAATTCCAAATACAAAATGTTTCATGATATACTCTATGAGCTTACATGTGAGGATAAGGAAACATTACAAATGTTGATTATTCTTTGACCCAAAAATTCCACTTTTGGGACTTTAAAACTACAGTGTGCAAGTGATTTAAATACAAATTTATTAATTGGAGTATTTTCTGTAATTGTAAAAGATGGAAACAAACTAGGGGTACTGGTTAAATAAATCATTGTACATCCATACAATGCCCTATCATGCAGCTGTGAAAGAGGATAGGAAATCTATGTGCTGATAGAATTTCTAAGATTGCTAATGAAGCCTAAAATGCTGGGCTTTGTACAGTGTGAGTAATATACACTCATTTTCATTAAAATATGCATAACTGTTTTACATTTATTTAATACTAGGGGCCCGGTGCACAAAAATTTGTGCACTCGGGGGTCCCTCAGCCCAGCCTGTGCCCGCACAACCTGCCACCTGCCACCTGCCACCCGCACATCTCGCCCCACCCACCCCACACACATCACCTGCCACCCACTGATCAGGCTCCCCACCCCCACACCACCCGCCA
>PVJC01019360.1:0-22835 GCA_004026665.1 Murina feae
CTTAAAGGTTGTGTTTACATAAAAAAATACATTGTTTTATGTTCTGGAATCAAGAGATGATTTTATGATTTAACAAGTTCCACCAAGAACTTTTGTAAGGTTATCAGTGCCAGCATAACTACTGCAGAGATCACATTGCATGTTAGTCTCTGGATTTATTGAGTTTGCTGCATTCCTTTAGTATCATTCATATTTTTCTCCCGAGGGTACCACCTTTCTTTCTTGACTTAATAACAAGATATGGAAACTCATTTATGCCGCAGTGTATGATGCTGAGAAATGAATGCCTGGTTATTATCTCTGTCTCTACAGGACCTTTCAAGACCATAGGCAGACGTTTGCCACCTCAATATAAATTGGTAGCATTCAGATTTGTATTCTCTAGTGAGGGACAAGTTGCTTTGGTGGAAAGCACAGGCGTTTCATGTCTGGACTGTGACTCTGAACTTCACTTCTTATGCTTACTAGCTGCGTGACCTTAAGCAGATTTGCTTGGGTTTTTTTATTTGTGAAATGGAAACAGTGGCACCTGCCTCAAATGGCTGCTTCTGGGAACAGACGAAATAATGGAGAGAGCGCCTAGCATGATGCCCGGCTCCTGGCATATGGGCAGAATGTTTCTTTTGCAATATGATGTGTCCAATGGGGACGTTTAGGGGGCAGCTTACCGCTGTGAGTTGTCTAAATTTTTTCACTTTTATGTTTAATTCTTTGAAAGTTTTGGGATGTAAGCCCAACCAGTTTTTGTCAAGAACTGCAGCATAGGAAGTTAAATGCACAAACTAGTTTTTTTGATTTAGAACTGATTTACAAAGCCAACATAGGAAAAATTAACTGTTTTTCATAACTGTTTTTTTTTTTTTTGGAGGGGGAGAGGTGAATGGAATGAAGATGTGTCTGCAATTTCAAAACTTCCTTTTTGTTCCTCCCCTGTCCCTTCTCTCTCCCTCCTCCTCCTCTCCCTCCGCCTCCTCATTCTCCCTCTGTTTCCTGCTTTTCTCCCCTTCTCAGCCAACTTAGTATCATTCACACATATAATAAGCCACATTGGAGACAAGAGTGGAAGCTGAAGTATGAGAGGTCATGTGGATGGGTAGTTTGTGCAGGCACATGCTCACATACAGACCTGCCACTTGTGTGCTAGAGATTGGTGGGTGCTGTGTGCTCACCGGGGATTATCTGAGAGCTACTTCAGCCCCCTATCCATTGGACATTGTGGCATTACGTTTACCTGAAGTGAGTGAGATCTGACCCTTCTGGGTCCAGTGTCCTTCCCAGGGCTTGGGACCTCTTTGGAGACAGGAGCTGTGACTGTCGAGTTCTGAAGCTGGCGGGACCTGTATCTGCTCTGGAGTTGCTTCTCTAGAGAAGGTCTGTTTTCACCAGGAGAGAAGGAAAGTCCACCCTCTAGGAGGCAGAGGTGGTGGAGAGTTCTGGCTGCATTCAGGTTCTCACTGTTTGCTTTGAGACCTAAGTACCTTCCTGCCCTCCCTGCAGCTTCAGTTTCATTGTTCCGATTTCCTTGAAACCCTTGAAACAAAAACCAAGTTCTCCCCGTGTCTCTGTTTCTCTCTTCATCTCTTGTCTCTCCTCTCTCCTCTCCCCTCCTCCCTCTCCCCACACTCCCTCTTGACCCTCCCGTACTCTCTCCCAGTTCAAGTTGGATTTTGTCTCTTGTAACCAAAGGTGCCTTTCTTTCTTACCCTTGAATCTGGATTTAGCTTTAATGGAAAATAAATGAAAATTGTGTTTCAAACCACTGGTTTCTAACTAGCTTTCCACAAGAACCACATTTAGAAGGCTGTAATAGATAGGGCTACAGGCATAGACATCCAATTTTCACCCATCACTGGTGGGGATTCCTGCCTGTTTGCATCGCCAGGAAGCCTACACCATGACAGTGCCCTGGAGGCTGTGGATTTGCTTCTCCAGGGCCTTCCTTGCCCATGAGCATTTTCCTCCAAGCACATGATATGTAAACATTTAGGTTGCCAGAACCAGGAGAGTGGTAGAACCTGGTTCAGCAATATGATATGGCATTTATGTTTCTCCGTTCTAGAAAAATAAAGCTCTCTATTAAAGTATGATCACCAATGATAGCATTCTTCACTAGAAGTGATAACATTTACAGATATGCAAGCTCCTGGTATAAACTAAAGCTTTGTTATTAATCAACTGTTACATCATAAAAACTTGCCCCTTTCCCCCCTACTTCGAGGTGCATTTTTACTAGTCTTCTGTATTTGGCATTTCACAGGGTTCATGGCCTATGCAGCAGACCCCATAAGCCAATCTTGTTAAGCTCAGCAAAACCAAGGTGAGAAGCCACTAAGCCACTGTGGATTGTGGAATGCCCCCTGACTGTGGCCTGGCCAGTTTTGGGCTTTGGCTGTGCGGCTGATTTGCTGTGCAACTTTGTACAATTCACTTATCTTCTCTGGCTGCCCTTGAATTTATATTAAAAGTGCTTAAAAGCAAAGTCCCTGGAGGTTCTTTTTCCATTCACACAATGATTTTAAGTGCTTTCTTTGTATTATGCTTAACACTTCCTCTATTCCCTTCAGAATTAATCTTCTTTCCTCAAAAGCTTATTAACTCTAACTCTAAGACCTGCACCTTTCTTGCATGGTTGCACTTGCTTTTATTTCTTCTTTCTTTTCCTCTTTCACTTGAAAAGGCAGAGAAAGAGAAAGAAAATGGAAGCGTGCAACATGGTGCAATACAGTGATCGCTTTTCCTGGTAGTCTCTTTCTCAGTCTGGAGGAAGTTACTTTGGCAACCATGAATCCATCTCTCTGCTTTTGAACTAACTTTATCTTTCCTCATTATTATTTCATTCCCGTGGGATGACTTCTTACAGTTTTTTAAAATCGGATTTTCTTCTTGAAATTTCTTAGAGACCAACTTCTTTTTCTATATCTGAAAATTGGAAAGTACAGTTGAAGCAAACCCACAGGAAGTTTAGAAGTAGGACCATGACATGGTGTCCTCAGTGAGCAAAGTCCCTTCCGCATCGACTACACAGAACCTCCTTGTTTTTTGTAGTCTCTTGGTTCCGCACCAGCCTACAACTCTGTTGCCTGAAGTTGAAATTTGTCTACATCTTACCCTTCCAAAGACGAGTCTCCCCCAATTACTGTGTACCAGGTCTTCCACAGTGGCATGTAGCCAGTCATAGTCCTGAAAACTGTCAGTCTAGAAAGAGAAATAGTCAACGGAACGCAGAGGCAGGTTGAGGTTGCATGCTGGGGCAATGCTTGGGCAAGATGTCACAACACAGATTACAGCAGAAGTAGCACTGGGGAGGGCTAGGGGCAGACACCAGGTTGGCACAGCAGGCTGGGGCAGACCCAGTTGGGGCTGCACACAAGATCCAGTCTGAAGGCAATCACGGATCACTGCCAGGAAGGGGTTGACCAGGAAGCATCATATGAGAACTAGCAAAAAACATGGCCAGTATTGGTGAGGCCATGTGGACTCATCTGGCACTCCTTTGGTGGTCTGAACCAGGCACAGCTGACCTCCGGTTCTTGGCTGAAACCTTAGTTCCAAACTGTGCAAGTGCAAAGCTATCCTTAATATTTACCTAAAGTGTGTATGTGTGTGTGTATGTGTGTGTATGAGAGAGAGATATGCCCATGTTTTCTTGGTTACCTTTGCCTCTAGGTTCCTGTGCTGCAGATACTCTTTTTCACACTCAATTGACTCCTTTGCCATTATATTTACCATAACATGAGTGAGAATGTTCTAGATTTTACTGAAGATTGGGGCAGGAGTGATGGAGGACGGACTGCCTGCATATGGTACAAAATGAGGTGAAATTCTTCCCTCAGATATTCCTGATCCCAAGTGCCTTTTGGCCAGCCTTCCATTCATGCTTTTCTGGGCCCTTCCCACCATGCAGGACAAACAAGGCCTTGTACCTCTCAGGCTGCACTCACCTGCTACCCTCCTCTTCCTCCTTTCTAAGAAAATTGAAATCTTTTCTCACACAGAACGGATCCAGACTTCTTTTTGACATGGGTTCTAGCTGATATCTATGCTCTAAACGTTCCACCTTCTATTTATTTTATTTTTATTTTTGTTTTTTTAAAATATATTTTATTGATTTTTAACGGAGAGGAAAGGAGAGGGATAGAGAGTTGGAAACACCGATGAGAGAGAAACATCGATCAGTTGCCTCCTGTACACACACCACCGGTGATGCGCCTGCAACCAAAGTACATGCCCTTGACCGGAATCGAACCTGGGACACTCCAGTCCGCAGGCCAACGCTCTACCACTGAGCCAAACTGGTCAGGGCCGATGCTTTATCTACTGAGCCAAACTGGCCAGGGCTCCACCTTCTATTTAAAAACCATTTCAAGTTACTTTCTCAGAGATGGTGGAATTTTCCTACATTGACCTAGGAATAAATTTTGTAATACTGTAACTTGAACTGGATGCCAAACGAAGTAGGAGAGAGAATGGCAAGAGGGGATGGCAATGAGTTGCTGGGTTTGCAGGGTCCTTCTTTCCACTAAGGGGTATTTGTGACTTCCTTATCACTAATTCAGATACATTTTTCCCTATATTAAAACAAAAATGTAAAGGCACATTTCCAGAGATTTAAAAAGGGCATCAAAGATTATAAATTTTATTTTAGTATTAGCAAATGACAATCTAATTTTAATAAGTTATTTTGAACTTAATACATCTAAAACTCAGTTTAGTTTAATTTTCTGGCTAATTATTTTAACAGGGAGACATTCCTATGGAGGTTTTAGGATAAAATATGATTTTTGGATTGTGTGACACATTTGTATTTTTAAAATCTCATGGGTATTTTAAAGGGAAATCGAATTCACCTGATTTTTATCTAAATATAATTTACTCACAATAATGGAGAAATGTTTGATATCCAGAGGAATCTATTGATGCTCATAAAGCTGTTCTCCTGGGAAATAAGAAATCCCATTTTCTAAGAGTAAATCACAAACCTACAATGTCTACTTGTTCTGCTTATTTAAGGAAGCCTGAGTTAAGCACAGATTGGGTAGTCCAGAGAAGTTTTTTTGTTTTTAATTTTTGAGACTTTCTTTTAAAAGCATGCATAGGAAATTTTCTTTGAGAGGGTTTCTTTTATGCCTCATTCTGACAGTTTTATCTGTTACCCTATTCCCCCCCCCCCCAACAATAGTTTTGGAAGATTTCAGGTAATAAAACAATTTTGATGTCTGTGGATTAATGGTATCTGTATTCAAGGTATTTCAGACCTGTCAGAAGCTTGGGAATGACATTTGAATGTGTTTCTTAATTTTAAAACACCTTCTATAAGAATTAGATACAGTCCTAAGTGAATATTTTGAATTTAAAAGAGGAGGTTTAGGCCAAGGTAAAGCCAAATGTTGTACAAATGTTAAAAGACCTGAAGTCCATTTCCAAATACAAAAATAGGTCTTGATATTAATATTTTGTTTTAGAAGTGAAATGTGAAAGAAGTTGGGCAGTATCAGATTCTAAGAGGATCTTGAGTGGCCACCCAGGAATGAAGCACTTCTGACTTCTCTCCAGGCTCCTCCCCACTTCTTGAATCTACCTCTTCTGGCCCCTAAGGACAATGTTGTTCCAAGCCCTTCTCCTCAGGGGTAGGCTTCTCATCTCTGACTTACCTTGTTTCTCCAGGTTCCCCTTCTCTACTGGAAGCCAGCTGGCTGGAAGTCTGAGCAGGGGCCCAGCAATTGCTCCACAGCCCTTTGCTGCCCTCTGCTGCCTGCAGCAAATGGCTCTTAACCCTCCAGGCACAGCTGGCCCCAGAGGATGTGATTCCAATAGTTTCTCTGCTCTTTCCTTTAGTTCAGCAAAAGTTTACAACCTGATAAATCTTCCTGAAATACCATTTCACATGAAAAGCAGCTCGATTGCAGCGGTTAGGTGCACAGACTGGAGCCAGACTGCCTGGGTTTTGTTCCAGCGCTGCCATTTATGAACTGTATGATCTTGGGCAAGTTAGTTAAACTCTGTATGCCTCAGTTTCCTAGCCTGAAAAATGGGTTGATAGTAGCTTTATGAGAAAGGTATTATTTATCAGGATTAAATGAAATAAAATGAGAAGTGTTTAAAACAATGTCTGGCACATGGTAAGTACTACATAAATAGTTATTGTTATACTTATCACCCTTTTAGTAATTTGTGCTTTTTTTATTGCATAGTAGCTATTGATGGACCACATATTGTTTACCCACTCACCGTGTGGTGGGTTTTGGGGTTGTTTTCAGTTTTTATCTATTAAGGATAATTCTTTGTTGAAAGTTCTTGTGCAAGTCTTTGTGTGGACATGTATTTTCTCACAGGTAGACTTAAGGATGGACATTTATGGCGTCTATGTTAAGTATAAGTTGAACTTTTAAAGAAACTACCAAACTCTTTACCATTTTACATTCCCACCAGCAATTTATGAGGGTTTCAGCTTGTAGCATCCTCACCAACGCTTGATATTATCTGTCTCTTTTCTTTCTAGTAGGTGATGAGGGATGAATCAAAGATGCTTCTTGGATTTTTGGGTTGAGCAATTGAGTGTTTAGTGCTACCATTTAGTGGAGGCTGGAAGAAGAATGGGAGAAAAATAAAAAGTTTGGGTTTGACAAACTTGAATTTGAGGTACCTATTAACCATTCAGAGGGATTGTTAAATAGGTATTGGGATGTCTGGGCCATCTGTATTCTTTCCATCTTCCCGAATTTATTAAATAATGGAACGTGGAACAACTGCTTCAATTTTCTGTTCTCTGGATATGGGTCTGATGGTCTGGAAAAATCACATAACTTCTGATCTCAGTTTCCTCATCTATAAAGTAAGATAATCTATCTTTCTCCAAAGGTTGGATGAAGAGTGAATGAGTTAAAGAATGTGAAAGTGCTTATTATCATGGTTATTATTATTATTAATGCACGGTTACCTTTTGTTTATATAATTTTGTGTTCATTGTGGCTTCTACACCATGTTTTTAACATAAGCAGTGCTCAGTAAATCCTGATTTAATAATAAATGAATGCAGATAACAACTAGTATGTAATGATGGAGAAGAGGGAGAAAAGAAGGAAAGAGAGTAGATATAATTTGAATTGGCCATCACAATGCCACATTTGAACTTTATGGAAAGGCAATTTATCTTTTATCTTATTAATAAAAGAGTAATATTGAAATTGACTGTTTCTTCGGGATGCCCAAGCCACGCCCACCAGCCAATCAGAGTAGCTGTATGCAAATTAACCCAGCCAAGATGGAGGCCGGCACTCACAGAGCTGAGTAAACAGGCAGCTTCCGTTGCAGCAGGAGTAAAACTGTTTGCCAGCTGCTGGGTTTCTCCCAGCTCCAGGCAACAACATATTTGCAACATTGTCTCATAGAAGCCTCCGAGCTGAACCAAACAGCAGTCCTGCCTAGAGTCTACTAAGGCACATTGTTTCAATTATAGAACCCATGAGCTCAAGCAGACAGGAGGCTCCATTACCTGCCTAGGCCTCGGCTTAAAGGAACAGTGATTCAATTATAGAAGATAAATAAACCCCAGAAACCTGCTTCCAGCCAGCCTTGCTGGGACATTGGGTCAGTGGGAGCTGTGGGCAGCCTGAAAACGTGAAAACGCCCCTCAGCCCGTCACCCAGGCTGGCCACACCCTAATGGGGTGAGGGATCCCACTGGGGGGGTTGGCCAGCCTGCAAACAGCCATCAGCCCCTCACCCAGGCTGGCCAGTTACCCCAGTAGGGACCCAAATCCAGAAGGGACTGTGGACAGCCTGAAAACGCCCTTCAGCTCCTCTCCCAGGTTGACCCAGGTACTCCAGTAGGGACCCAAAACCTGAAGGGACTGTGGGCAGCCTGAAAGCCTGCAAACAACCCTCAGCCCCTCACCCAGGCTGGCCACACCCCAATGGGGTGAGTGTCCACATTGGGGGGCTTGGCCAGCCTGCAAACAGCCATAAGCCCCTCACCCAGGCTGACCAGGCATGCCAGCAGGTGGACATCCCAGAGGGGTCCCAGACTGCAAGAGGGCACAGGTTGGGCTGAGGGACCTCCTGAGTGCACAAATTTTTGTGCATCGGGTCCCTAGTGTTATGATAACAGGAAGAAACATGGAAAAGTCAAAATTCAGGGAAATATTTAGGTAATAACACTTAACACATAAAGCATAGTAACTTGTAAGTGTCTTAGATGTCTTTGCACTAGACTTTAAGCTTCTTGGGAGCTGGGGCAATTTCCATTGTGCCTCTGGGTTTCCAAGAGCCTTTGCTTACTGCTTTAAACATAATATGTACACAGCAATCATGTGTAAACGAATACATATACTTTTTAAACTTCTCTATTCTGATTAATGTGACACAATGACTCTTCTTCAGCAGGTTATTTCCTCCCTGTGACCTTAGGATGTCGGGCAGCCTCCTAACATAGCTGATGGATGGCCTGTAACTGTAATTACTTGTTTATATACCTGCTCTGTGATGGCAGGGGCTCCATGTCTTTAGCACAGGCCTGCACATTGTGGTTGTTCAGATCATGCTTGAAAGAATTGTTCTCAGTGGACAACTGTATTCAAGATGTAATGAAGAGTTGGGAAAGAAGACCAGATGTGTGCTCTTTGGGGTTTCAGATTACAGATCTAAAGATCTAAATCTAGGGGTGGAAAGAAAATAGGTAAATGGTCAAGTAAACTCTGTTGCCCTCATTTTCTATCTTGTGGACAGGAGAGATATATTCTTGATATGCTTAGGGAATGAATGGATCCTTATTACATCTTAGATTACAATATTAGCTCATGTAAATATTTTGAGACATCCAGAACCTCAAAAGTTCTTGTTAGATTAGCTCATTAGGAGGTGTTTTCCTTGATTAGCTTAAAACAAAAAGATTTTGACATGCTTTTTAGAAAAACTGTTTTTACTGTTGAACAAAATCTTATTTGAACCCCATACATATAATTCATAAAAACAGTTACTTCAGTTAATACAAGGCTGATGTCCTAGAACTTCACCTGCTTATCATTTCTATGTCTTCTGTAGATGCCCTATTGCATCTAGGGGACCCCAGGGGATTCCCTGGAAGATAGTTTGAAAAACCACAGGTTTAGAGGAGGTCTGTGCACTTAAACTCCTGTTCCTTCTGCCACACTCAGTAGACTTCTGCTGAATCAGTAGAAAGGTTTAACCATGCTACCATCTGCCACCATAACTTTTAGGCTACATAAAACATCTAAGAATCAGTCCTTTCTGATTATACTTTTTTTTTTTTTTTTTTTTTGGTTAATCCTTAAATGAAGATATTTCTTCATTGATTTTTAGAGAGAGTGGAAGTAGAGGGGAGAGACAGAGAGAAACATCATGTGAGAGAGATACATCAATTGGTTGCCTTTTGCACACATCCTGACCAGGCTAGGGATGAGCCTACAATCTAAGTATATGCCCTTGACTCGAATCAAACCGATAACCCTTTAGTTCATAGTTCAGCATTTTTTTCCCCTAATCTTTATTGTTCATATTATTACAGCTGTTCCTCTTTCCCTCCCCCATAGTTCCCCTCCTCCAATTCCCACCCTATGCCCTTACCACCCCCCACTGTCTTCCTCCATAGGTGTACGATTTTTGTCCAGTCTCTTCCTGCACCCCAAAACCCCTTTCCCCCTGAGAATTGTCAGTCTACTCCCTTTCTATGCCCTGATTCCATTCTATTCACCAGTTTATTCTGTTCATCAGACTTTTTATTGACTTGATTTTTAGATTCACTTGTTGATAGATATGTATTTGTTGTCACTTTGTTGTTCATAATTTTTATCTTTACCTTTTTCTTCTTCCTCCCCTTCTTAAAGAATACCCTTCAGCATTTCATATAATCCTGGTTTGGTGGTGATGAACTCCTTTAGCTTTTTTTGGTCTGTGAAGCTCTTTATCTAACCTTCAATTCTAAGTGATAGCTTTGCTGGGTAGAGTAATCTTGATTGTAGGTTCTTGCTATTCATCACTATGAATATTTCTTGCCACTCCCTTCTGGCCTGCATAGTTTCTGGTGAGAAATCAGCTGACAGTCATATGGGCACTCCCTTGTAGGTAACTGACTGTTTTTCTCTTGCTGCTTTTAAGGTTCTCTTTTTGTTTTTTGCCCTTGGCATTTTAATTATGATGTGTCTTGGTGTGGTCCTCCTTGGATCCCTCTTGTTTGGGATTCTTTGTATTTCCTGGACTTGTAAGTCTATTTCTTTTGCCAGGTAGGGGAAGTTTTCTGTCAATATTTCTTCAAATAGGTTTTCAATATCTTGCTCTTTCTCTTCTTCTGGCATCCCCATAATTTGGATGTTGGTATGCTTGAAGTTGTCCCAGAGGCTCCTTACACTATCTTCATATTTCTGGATTCTTTTTTCTTTTGGCTTTTCTGGCTGGGTGGGTTTTGCTTCTTCATATTTCATATATTTGACTTGATTCTTGGGATCCTCTAGTCTGCTGTTGGATCCCTGTATATTATCCTTTATTTCAATCAGTGTATGCTTAATTTCTAGCTGGTCCTTTTTAAATTTATCAGCAGTCTCTAGAAAATTCTTGAAAAACCTTATAATTGCGGTTTTGAACTCTATATCCAGTCATTTGCTTTCCTCCATTTCTGTCATTTGTTAACTGTTTCTTTGTCTCCACATTTTGGCTGCTTCCCTGCATTGATAGAGTGGCTTTCTGTGCTAGGTGTCCTATAGGGCCCAGTGGCTCAGTCTCCTCAATTACCTGAAGTGACACTCTTATTGCACTGCTTTTTGGCTTTGTGCACAGTCTTGTTGTGGCTAAGCCTTGATTGTTGTTGGTATCACTGAGAGGAATTGACCTCCAGGCCACTTGGCTGTGAGAATCAGCTGTGTCTATGGTGGGAGAACTTTTGTGCTGGAGACACCCTTATAGGACAAGACTTGCTTCAGTGGGGCTTTGGTGCTCACTGAGTCTGCCTACTGAGTGTGTCCCTTATGGATCTGAGGAGTTGTAGTCTGGGTGGTCCTGCTCTTACCACTGGGTACACTGGCTCTTGGAACTTTAAGGAGATGCTATTTTAGCTTCTGCCTGAGGCTTCCCAGCCTTTTATATGCAAAAGCCTCTGAGTGCAGCTTGGGTGGGGTGGGGTCTCGGGGAATCAACAGGGCAGAGCAAACAGCTATGGCTGATTCTCAGCCCTGCCCTAAGACACACCGGGTCTCAGTGACCCTCGGCATCACCAATATAAAGCCGCTCTGGAGATCCTCCCAGTGCCAGACGGTGCCAGACAGTCCAGCTTCTCCCCGTATGAGTCTGGATCCCCAGAAACTTGCCTGGAACTGGAGTTCAGAGCCGTTGGGAGCTTGTGCCTCCCTCCGGTATGAAACCTCAGCTTCCAGCCCTTTCCGCGAGCCCCCTTCGTGCGCGCCTCTGTACCTCTTCACTTTACTTCTGCACCTCCTCTGAGTCTCAGTCTCTTTCTAGTTGTAGAATTTCCACTCAGCCAGCCTTCCTGTCGGTCTGGGTGGTGTCAGTTTTTTCTTTTCGTTGTGGTTTTGAAATGGTTGTGCGAGGCAGCATTTCCCAGTGTTTACCTATGCCACCATCTTGGTTTCTCCATAGTCCAGCATTCTTATGCACTGAGCCAAAATGTCTAGGGATGATTGTACTTTCTTTGTGAAGTTGAATAAAAAGGTTTGGGGCTACTAGTAAGTCGGATAAATAGTGCTGAGAGGAAAATGCCCCATATTTATGAATGTACCATTGTGAACTTACAGTCTCATGGTCAGTATCCTTGTGGGAACAGAGTAGTGCCCTGTCCAAGTGAGTGGCTGGGAGAGGAAACCACAGGGAGATGAAGGAGAGGCAGGGACCGAAGGGTTGCGTCAGATCATGGGTTAGCACAGAGAAGGCCTTTGTAGGCCTGCTGGGATAAGGGTATGTAGGAAGAACAAGGTGAATCATGGGAAGAGAAGATTTGCTAATGTAGAGGAGAGTGACTATCAAAATTTTGAATTCACTAGGGCCTGGCAGTTAGGGAGGGAAGGCACTGTGACTGAGTGTTTCAGGAAGGGCCTGGCAGTCCAGTAGAACAGGCCGCCTGAGGAGTCAGAACCAAGACAGTAAGCCAGAGGGAGTGGTGTTTCAGTGTGACCAGGAATCCTGGAGTTGGCTGGGATAGAACCAACAGATCAAAACAGAGTAAGGCATTAGAATGTGCTAGATAGATTCCTGAAGCAGATTTATGGACAAGGCTTTATAGCTCATGTATGGTATTTCCTCTGTGTAAGAGGCTGAAAGGGCTTTCGTGGGTTTATCTTGGGAAATAATTATTCACAACCCTCAAAAATACTGGAAAAAGTGACTGCAACTTTATTTTTATTGAGATATAATTCTCATACCATAAAATTCACCAATTTACAGTATATGAGCCAGCAGTTTTAGTATATTCACTAGGTTGTGCAACCATCACCACAAATCATAGAACAGTTTCATCTCTAAAAAGAACCTGCAACCTGGGCATGTGCCTGGACCAGGGAATCAAACCTTGACCTCCTGGTTTATACGTTGATGCTTAACCACTGACCCATGCTGCCTGGGCAATTTTTACTTTTCTTAATGATTGTCCTGGATTTTGCAATACACATTCACACTGATCAAAATCCATTTTCAATTAACACTATGTACCACTTCACAGGTAGTGTGAGTACCTAATAATAACATAATCCTATTTCTCCCTCTTGTCACTTGTATCATCATTGTCATTCATTTCACTTATACTAGTATATAAGCATTCATAAGTGTTTATATACACACACCATACACACATAAAGCATGTAATTGAGTACATTGCTGCTATTTTTTTTTTTAAATCAGCACAGAGTGTTTTTTATTTTTGTCCCACTTATCATACCATGAATTCATAGGGA
Organism: Murina feae; assembly: GCA_004026665.1. NCBI lineage: Eukaryota > Metazoa > Chordata > Mammalia > Chiroptera > Vespertilionidae > Murina > Murina feae. Next base: position 12,911 of record PVJC01019360.1, read on the forward strand.
ATGGGTTCCAGCAGCTCAGGCTCCTTTCCATTGGTTCTCACAAAGCATGCTTCCCTGGGTGTGTTGAATCCAAGTACCTTTCTCTTTGGCTTCCTTCTTTTTCTGATCAAGTTCCTTCATACATTTCAGGAAGTTATCTCGGCTCTTAGAGAGCTTAATATGCTCAATATGTACATTAACTCTTTTGGCAAGAATCTTGCCCTTAACTTGCTTGTTCACAACAATGCCTGCTGCATGCTGGGTGACATTGTAGACTTCCAGTGTTGCCCTGGTGACATTTGTGGAGCATTCCTTTTTGAACACTGCCCATTCCCTTGATGTCCACAATATCACCTTTCTTATAGATTTGCATGTTTGTGGCTAAAGGAGCAAGTCCAGGTTTTCTAAAAGGCCTAGAGAACATATAGCGGGTGCTCTCCTGTTTCCCTTTGTGTTAGTCATTTTGGCAAATTATTGGAAGATTGTGGTTCTGGCCAAAAGGAAGCTTGCTGCTATTCTTTTGGACAAACTATTACCTGTTAGATCACTTAAAATTAAAAAGAAAAACTTTTTAAAAGCTAAATTTATTCAAGTGACATTGTTCAACATGATCACATAGGTTTCAGGTGTGGGTTTCTGTGTTACAAGATCTGTATATTGCACTGTATTCCCATCACCCAAAGTCAGCTCTTCTCCTGTCACCATATATTAGACTCCTTTCTGCCCCCACCCCCTTCTCTCTGGCAACCACCACTCTGCTGATTGTGTTCATGAGTTTCAGTTTTATATCCCACATATGAGTGAAATCATATGGTTCTTAGCTTTTTCTGACTGACTTATTTCACTTAACATAATGTTCTCAAGGTCCATCCATATTGTTGCAAATGGCAGTATTTCATCCTTCCTTATGGCTGAGTAGTATTCCATTTTATATATGTACCACTTCTTCTTTAGCCAGTCCTCTATCGCAGGATACTTTTGTTGTTTCTATATCTTGCCCACTGTGAATAATGCTGCAATGAACACAGGGATGTATATCTATATATCTATATCTATATCTATATCTATCTATCTATCTATCTATCTATCTATCTATCTATCTATCTTTGTGAATACATGATTTCAAGTTTTCCATGGTTTCTGTGATAGCTCTATTCTTAATTTAGAAAAATAAAAACTTTGTTTTACCTGTACTTACTCCTTCTTCAGTGCTCTTCCTTTCTTATTCAGATTGAAGTTTCTAATCATGAAAAGATGTTGGGTTTTGTTAATTTTTCTCTCTCTGTATATTGAGATGAAAAGTGTTTTTTGTCCTTTATTAATATGGTATATTACATTGATTGTGTTTTATAGTATATGTTGAACCAACCTTGGATTCCTGGGATAAATCCCTCTTGATCATTGTTTATAATCCTTTTTTTTGTGTTTCTATATTCAGGTTTGTAGTATTTTGTTTGGAATTTTTGTATCTATATTCACAAGAGATACTGATTTGTAGTGTTGTTGCAATATCTTTGTCTGATTTCGTTATTGTTTTTCTATTCTCTATTTCCTTTATTTTCAGTCTAGTCTTTATTATTTCTTCATTGGTTACTTAGAAGTGTTATTTGATTCTCATATATTTGTGATTATCCTAATTTTTTATGCTGGTATTGATTTCTACTTTTATTCCATCATAGTTGGAGAAAAGCTTTGTATTATTTCAATGGTTTTAAATTTATTGAGCCTTGTTTTATGGCCTAACATATTGCCTGCCTGGAGAATGTTCTGTGTACCCTTGAGAATGTGTATTCAACTGTTGTTTTGTGGAGTATTTCATAGATGCCTGTTAGGTCTGTTTGCTGTATAGTGTTGTTTAAGTCTTCTATTTCCTTCCTCTTCTTCTATATAGTTCTATTCATTATTGAAAGTAGAATTTTCAGGTCTCCAACTATTATTGGAAAATTGTCTATTTGTAAATTGTCTTTTTCTTTCAATTATTTTATTTTTTGCTTTATGTACTTGAGTCTATTTTCTTATGTGTATATATGTTTATAACAGTTGTATCTTCTTGATGAATTGACTCTTTTATCATTATAAAATGTTCTTACTTGTCTTTGGTAAGAATTTTTGTCTTAAAGTCTATTTTGTTTGATATTAGTGTAGCCATTCCAGCTTTCTTTTGGTTGCTATTTGCATGGTGCATATTTTTCATACATTTGATTTCAACCTATTTATGTCTTTAAATCTAATATACTAGGGGCTTGGTGCACAAAAATTTGTGCACTCAGAGTCGGGGGGAGTCCCTCAGCCCGGCCTGTGCCCTCTCGCAGTCTGGGACCCCTTGGGGGATGTCCAACTGCTGGCATGCCTGGCCAGCCTGGGTGAGGGGCTTATGGCTGTTTGCAGGCTGGCCAAGCCCCCCAGTGTAGACCTTCACCCCATTGGGGTGTGGCAAGCCTGGGTGAGGGACTGAGAGCCGTTTTCAGGCTGCCCATACCTCCTATTGACCACGTTCAGCGAGGCTGGATGGAATCAGGTTTCTGGGGTTTATCTTCTATAATTGAAACTTTGTTGCCTTGAGCAAAGGCCTAGTCAGGCAATGAAGCTTTCTGTTTGCTTCAGCTTCGTGGCTTCTATAATTGAAACATTGTTGCCTTGAGCAGAGACCCGGCCGGCCTAGGCAGGCAGTTTCAACTCCATCGCTGATGCAACGGAATCCTCCTGTTTGCTCTAGCTCCATGGCTGCTGGCCAATATCTTGGCTGGGTTAATTTGAATACAGCCACTCTTATTGGCTGGTGGGCGTGGCTTGGCTGGTGGGCTTAGGTGTCTCGGAGTGATAGTTAATTTGCATATTACTCTTTTATTAGATTAGATTAAATGTCTCTTGTATACAATATGTAGTTGGATAATTTATTTTTATCCATTCTGTGAATTGGATTTTAATTGAAGTCTTCAGTTCATATAAGTTTAATGTAAATATTGATAAGATTGGAGATACTTCTTCCATTTTTCTCTTTATGTTTGTTTCTTTTTTGTTTGTTTTGGTTCCTTTGTTCTTCAATTACTGCATTCTTTTGTGTTAAATAAATATTTAAAAACATTTTTCTATGGTAACATTTTAGTTTTCCCTCCCCTTTTTAAGTGGTTGCTCTGAGGATTACTGTTAACAACTTTATTTATAACTAGGGGCCCGGTACAAAAAAATTTGTGCACTTGGGGGGAGAGGGGGTCCCTCAGCCTGGCCTGTGCCCTGTCGCAGTCTGGGACCCCTCAGGGGATGTCCACCTGCTGGCATGCATGGGTGAGGGGCTGATGGCTATTTGAAGGCTGGCCAAGCCCCCCAGTGTGGACCCTCACCTCATGGGGGTGTGGCCAGCCTGGGTGAGGGGTTGAGGGCCATTTTCAGGCTGCCCACAGTCCCTTCAGGGTTAAGGTCCCTACTGGGGTGCCTGGCCAGTCTGGGTGAGGGGCTGAGGGCTGTTTTCAGGATGCTCACAGCTCCCATTGACCCAACGTTCCAGCAAGGCTGGCTGGAATCAGGTTTCTGGGGTTTATTTAATCTTCTATAATTGAAACTTTGTTTCCTTGAGTGGAGGCCTGGTCAGGCAACAAAGCCTCCTGTTTGCTTCAGCTCCTTGGCTTCTATAATTGAAACATTGTTGCCTTGAGCAGAGGCCCAGCCAGCCTAGGCAGGCAGTCTTGACTCCATCGCTGGTGCAACGGAAGCCTCCTGTTTGCTCTAGCTCCGTGGCTGCCGACTGCCATCTTGGCTGGGTTAATTTGCATACAGCCGCTCTAATTGGCTGGTGGATGTGGCTTGGCTGGTGGGCGTGGCTTAGGTGTCTTGGAGTGATGGTTAATTTGCATACTACTCTTTCATTAGATTAGATCATCTAATTTAGATTAATACCAACTTAACTTCAATAGTATACAAAAACTTTGCTTCTATTTAGTACTTTTCTATCCCTCCTTTATCCTGCTGTCATAGTTTACCTCTTCATAAACTGTATGCCCACCAACACAGATTTATAATTATTGCTTTATGGTATTGTCTTTCAAATCAGGTAGGAGAAAAAGAGTTACAAACAAAAATTCATTTGTGCTAGTTTTAATATTTGTGTTTATAGTTACCTTTATTTATGCTTATCATTTCTTCATGTGGGTTAGAGTTATTGTCTAATTTTCTGTTATTTTAGCCTGAAAGAGAAGTTCCTTTAATATTTCTTGTAGAGCAGCTCTGCTAGCAATAAACTCTGCTTTTGTTTATCCGTGAATGTCTTAATGTCTTCTTGATTTTTGAGAGAGAATGTTGCTGACCTAGAATTCTTAGATTTTTTTCTTTCTTTCAGTACTTTGAAAATGTCATCCCACTCCCTTCTGGCCTCTATCATTTCCAATGAGCAATCAGCTGTTAATCATATCAAGGCTTCCTTGTACATGAGGAGTCAATTCCCTCTTGATGCTTTCAAGATTCTCTCTTTTTCTGTAGTTTTCAACAGTTCTATTATAAGTTGCAAACACACTGTCATCCTGCCCACCTTTATTTGAAAGGATAGCACGGGACTTTTGTTGCGTTAATTCATCCCTTATATCTCTGTAGGATTTATCTGATCTATCAAATTTATGATTTAGTAATATGTGGTTTTGTTTTTTATCATATTTGATAGATTTAGAAAACTTCGGAGTAATATTTGCATGATCCATGGCCATAATTAATTTACCTAAGACATTTGTTGAGCATCTACATAGGAAAAGTTCTACTCAAGACTCAGTTTTCTTAGATAAGTGACAGATGATCCTGTCTGTAAGGTGACACACTTGCTTGGTAAGAGGACACATACTCAGTTAACTACAATACAATTGGAATGAAGGTATGCTGAATATAAACAGAGTATTTTTGGAGCATAGAGGAGAAAGTCACTCATTTTTATATTTGACAGATAAGCAAACTGAGGATTATATAGATTAAACAATTTGAGACTTTGAGGTTACATATGTTAGAAAGACAGGGCCAAGGACTATAACCTGTTATTCTGGTTCTTTTTATGAAACCATGGTAAGTATAGAGTGTTGTTATGCTCTATTTTAAAGCATCAAAGGTAAAAATGATTTTTTAAAATGAAATATCAGAAAATGATTTGGCAAATGTTGATGCTATTGGTGCTAGGATTTGTGTATCATACCACAGTTTCCTGTTTTCAGATGTATTAATTGATCCACAAAGGACAGGTAAATATCTGAAGCACAGAATGGCTATTTTGCTTCAAAGATGTGCATGCTATAAATAAAAATAAACAGTATTTATACTTTACTAGTATGAATTTAGCAAACAAGTGACTATGTTGAAAATTGAGGTTCAAATATTAAAATATACTTAATTTTTCTAAATCCATCCTAAGTATTTTCTTTTTATTTTAATTGATATTTATGCTTTGAAGAGAATTCCCCCCTTCACCTCTTATAAAATTTTAGATATGTTGAGTTTGTAAAATTAGAGTTTCTTTAATAATAGGAATTGCTGATCAATCAGAACTATGCTATTTTCCCATAGGGTAAAGCATTACTAGTTACTTGAGCATAGAGTTTTAATTTTAATCTGTATGCCTCCTTTTCTATTCTCCCATGATTCTTTGCAGCTGGGCAAGAGAAAGCAAGTCTTATAAAAAGAAATACAGTATGTGGTGCTTATTGAAATTACATACATCTCTTCTCAGAGGAGAATTTTGATTTACTGTAGGTTGTGCATATGTTGCATATGGACATTTCTAGGGAACAGACTCCTTATTACTAAACAGCGAATGGCTTCTAGTACTCCATTATTGCTTCGGGAACATGTTAGTAATGATTATGAAAGGTAGGATACCATGAAATCTGTAAGGTGATTTGGCAGAAGTCGATGCTGTTGGTGCCAGGATTTCGGTACCGTACCACATTTTCCAGTTTTCAAATGTATTAATTGATCCGCAAAGGACATCTTTTGGAGACAAGCATTCAGACAGACTGGCACAGGCTGGACCTCCGCCAAGACTGCTCGGAAGGTTGCCATACTGGGAGCAAAGAGTGAGAGAGAGAACGAGGGAGAGAGAGAGGCAGAGGGAGAGCTGAGGAAAGAAAAAAAGGCAAGACTTGGCACAGCTCAGTCAAATCAGCTTCTTTTGTCTGCTTTCTCGGCTTGAGCTTCAGGAAAGAAAATCGTCCTGGGGTACAGAAAAACTCAGAACTTTTTGGTTTTCAAACTTAGAAGGTTTTTTAAGTCTCTTGGGCTATTTGAAAGTGTTGGTACATTCAATGACGTTTGGTCACCAGTATTTAGGGAAATAAAAGCCTTTTTCAAAATGAAGCTTCCACAGTGTCCATGCATTTGGGAAATACTGTACTTGATTTTTTGCATGTATGACTATACCATGAGAGACAGGATTAATATAGAAGATGGCAAGGCAAATTTCTAATTAGAGAGAATATTAATTTTCTACAAAATAAAGTTTGCTCATCAATACAAACCTGCTCTCAAATCAAATCAGACATCCTTCGGAATGTGTTCAGAACGTAAGTTTTTAGATTTTATTTTATTTTTTCCCATTTATAGACATTCACTTTTCAAGGAGCCTTTCTAAGATTTTATGCAACCTAGCCAGGAAGTCAGAGTAAAAGTTGTTTTATCCATGTGTTTAAGAAAACGTTTTCTTAAAGCAACAGCTTTTATTTCTGCTGCTTCATGCTGTCCTAAACTACATCCCCCAGCAATGAGTGACAACACTGAAGACCAGAAAGGCAAGCTGAAGACACCCGACTTCGCTTGAAGGGCAAACAAGAAATGTGAGCTTGGTCATTATTTTTGTGTGTGTCTTTGCTCTGAACCAGTTTTTGGAGGTGGGTGGGGAGGTGGGTGGAGAGGTGTCTGTGTCTAAAGATGTGTGCGATTAGGGAATTCTCATTGTGAGAAGGAAATGATAAAAGGTAATTTTTATGATGTTGGCAGAAATGGCTGGGAATGGTAGAGAATAGAAGTTTAAATCTTTTAGATAAGAAGTAGTGAGCTGTGATTGAAATACTTGGGAAAAAATTCCGTTATTTTTAGTTCATTAGATTGTATAATTAAACTATTTACTATAGCTTGGCTCTCTCAAAATGTTTCAAGTAGAAGGAAAATCTAAAAAGTTCATCGATTTTCTTTTCAACATTACCCAATATTTTATTGGCATTTATACTTTATATCTAATTTTTAACAATAAATGTTTCCTATTAGGCCTGGTTATGATTACATTGTGATAGTTCTGCTGTTAAAGATCAGCATTCTTGTAGGATAGGTTAATTGTAAGGCACGTTTTTTTGTGGATCACCCTCTTTGTTATAAATATTCTATTTCTAAAGAAGAGAGTTTTGAGTTGTAGTAGGTTATGATTTCCTGTAATATTATATTTCCTTTTTATTTTATATACTAAAAGAATACAGGAAAATCGTGTACATTCACATAAATATTAATCATTTTGGGCAATATAAAAGACTGCTTCAGGATCTATGCTTTTGTTTTGAGTATGCAATCATAGATTTGTTAATCCTTTCACAATTTTTGTTTTTGTTTATATTATTGCGCGCTTTGACTAATGAAGTTCTGAAATGGTTTTTATAGTATTAGGATACATCATCAATAGCATTTAATATACAAGTACAGTAAAAATATATATGAAAAGGTGTTTGCATAGTTAAGCTTAAATATTTACTTCAACTTTTTTTCTAATCAACACTTCGATCTTCCACAAAATGAAATCACTAATGTTCATGTGTGTTGCCAACACGACAACCTTTGTTTTATAAGCTTCTTTATACACCACCTCGCTGATACTCCTAAGATGGACGCTAAAACATAAAAGACATGCTGATAGGCACTGGAAAGGAGGTGTTTGCCTGGCTACTGTCTTCCTTTTTGAACTGATCACAGGATCATTCATGCCTGTACTAAAACCCAACAATATGTGAAACAAAAAGGAAGTTCAATAAGTAAGTTAAATTACAGCTACATTTTAATACTGACCGTCTTATTACCGATTTTTATTTACTTTAATTTACTTCTTAAACAAGTTTGCTAAATATGCAACTTCTTTAATTTGTTTAAGGCCATTTGCCCTTAAAGTTGGAATTATTTGCTAGCTTATTTCCTAATTTCTTTGTAGCGAATTCAGTAAGAGCAAACTTATTTTATATCCAGATTATTTTATGTCTAATTATTTTTTAATAGTATAATAAAAAGTAAGTGAATTTAAAAACACAGATGTCAGAACATACCTTTAGAAATATTTAAGTTTTTTTTTTGTACTGGTAAAGCTACATGTATAGTGTTTATTGGACTTAAGATTTAATAATAAATATTAACTTTAATACCCAACAAAGTTTCTTACCAGTATATTCTCTCTGGCCTACTTGTTACATAACTTAAAATGAAAAAGGTCCCATATTAAGATGCTCCTTGTTAACTGGGAATAACAGCCACTCCTTTGTACAACCTTTTTTTAAAGGTATGTTCAAGAAATTGTGTTGATTACATTTTCAAGCATACATTTAGGTTTAACACAATGCATTCTTCTTTACTTTTAGACCTTGTATTTTACAAACACATTGACATATAGGTTATTAATATTTCCATATTAGTATTAACATTTCACATTTTATTTTAAAGTATATAAGTACTAGTGGTATGATTGTAGATGAACTCTATCTCAGCATGTTTTTTGTGTGTATATATTTTGAAGTAGAATTATTAAGACAGAAATGGATTAGTATTTAACTGCTACTTGATGCCTATTATTAAGTCTCATTTAGATGTATATACCTGAACATACGAACACACTATTCTGTAAACTAATGCAAAGCTCTCAGGGGGCCTTAGTCTATCATTTTATAATTATTCACTCATTTATTCATTTGAACAAATGTTTATTGAGTACTCATTTAAGTATGCTAATATTTTATTGATGAAGTTATTTTGGATAACAGGGAAGGATGCTACATATATGGATGGCAGATGGAATGGATTTAAAATAGATGTACAAAATCCTAGATAGAAAAGAGCACTATTATAATGAGATTTATTTCAATAGGTCAAAGTATGTTAACTTTTATTGCACAACATATGTATTACAGAACGTTATTATGAAAAATCAGGCAATTAGTTGTAGCCCTTATAAGATTTTGTTAATCATTATTTAGGTTGCTGCATTTCATTGGTCAAAAAACTCCAGTAGTTCAAGTCTTCTGACACATGTGTAAAATAAGCAATTCAAATGGTGTGAGGAAGAAATTACACAGGGAAGACTGAACCACTGCTCACATTCTAGATTTTATATATGTCAAAGTAGGTATTATTAAACCTTCAAAGATATGGCTGTAATGTAAAAAACAATGGCCTGTTTATGAGGAATTTTTTCCTTTCTTTTGTTTACTTTTGTAAGAGTGAAAGGAAGAAGAGGTCAACCCCATACTTGTAAGCCAGCAAGCATGACCCTTAGAAGTAAGCTAGGGGTGGTGTATTTTAAGTGAACCAATCAGTTCACTTTCCGTAAACTCTAATGTTTTGTTTGTTTCTTTTTTTTTTTTTTTTTAGCTTTGTTCACTAACATAAAGACTCATAGGCAAAATACAGCTCTTGACTCTAGATGTAAATGAGCACTTAGCTTGTTTATTCCATTAACTTGTTCTTTAATATAAAAAGAAGATACAGGTTCAGATCCTGAAGAGGAGATAAAAATCACATGAGCCAGGGAGATGAGCTTGGAAGCTGTTGTAGTGGCCAAGGCCTGTGTCAGGGCCGGTGATCAATGGTAATGAAGATGGGAAATGTTTCAGCTGTAGGTATGGATTCCTGAAGTAGTTAAACAAATATCCCAGAAGGCCTGCTTTGTGCCAGGCACTATGCCAGTTGTAGGGGATATTAGGATATAATTTCTGCCCATAAGGAATTCGTAGTA
>PVJC01019361.1:8830-30420 GCA_004026665.1 Murina feae
CCCCCCATTGCACGAACAGGCTGAAAATGGCCCTCAACCCCTCACCCAGGCTGGCCAGGCATGCCAAGCACGTGGACATCCCCCCCGAGGTGTCCCAGACTGCAAGAGGGCACAGACCGGGCTGAGGGACTCCCACCCTCCGAGTGCACAAATTTTTGTGCACCGGGCCCCTAGTATTAAAATAAATAAGTAAAAATGTAAGGAAATCAGTGGGTCTGATGATCACAGAGATGATGGGTGGGTGACATGTAAAATTTCAATAGGGAAGATTGGATCTATTTGAAGAAAGAACAGAGATTTAGAACTTAATCTCTTTTCCTACCCAAGTGTGGCGAAAGATTTTCTACAGTACTTGTCTCTAAAGCAGTTATACAGATGTGCGGTCATTAAGAGGGGAGAAGAAACTATCTGGCAAGAAAGGTAAAGTGAAAGCTCTTGAGAAAGATTAAGAGAGCAATTCAAATCAGTGAACATTTACTAGGTGCCAGTTATGTGCAAGGAGTCTCACTAGGTTTCACAGGAGAGGAGAACGAGCATTTGTTTGGTGCTCTCCTATGCGGCTGGCTCTATTCAAAGCAGTAGACACACTTTAACTCGTTTTATTCTTACACCATCCTGAGAAGTAGTTATTTAGCTCCATTTTGTAGATGAGAACACTAAGGCTCTAAAAAGCTAGGTGAATTTGCGAGGCTCAGTTTAGTAAAGGAGGAAGTAGATTCTAGTTTACGTCTGTCTGGTTCCAAAGCCCATATTCACTCATTGTCACACACATTGCTTCCTTTTCACTCAACAGTTAGGTGAAGTAGAAGCATTCTTTTTTTTTCTTTCTTTCTTGGTAAAGAAACTAGAGAATATGTGGGTGATGTACATGGACATCATGTGACCAGTGAGAGAACAAGGATTACGTTCATCTGCCGTTTACTGATTCTTACTGTGTACCAGACCTAAACATATCTCATGACGCTATGAAGAGAGTAATTGTTCACACAAGGCAGATGAAGAAGTCAGACCTTTGGTTTCCTGCTAGTAATCCAGGAGTTTTCACTCTCTCTAGCACTTGCCAGGCATAATTACAGAATGACACATGAAAGCACACATATGAGAGCTACAAGAAGGAATTTCAGGCACTCAAAGGGGTCTGGAAGTGGGGTTTGCCCTTGAACCACTTCTTGGTACTGGCCAAATGTCTTTAGGCAATAGGGGGCACATCAGCTTGCAGCAGTAATTTGGACAAAACAAGTGAAAGAAGTACATCTTCATCCTCAGAGTCTCTGAGCAAGCGGTAGGTGCATTTATAATTCAATCTGTGAGCCCTGAAGGCTTTTCCATGACAGTTTGTGCAGAGTACAAAATGACCAGATGCGTCTGCCAGACTGTGATGCCCGTCAGAGAAAAGATGCAAATCCTGATCTTTTGAATCCTTGGCTCAGTGGGAATATTCTAGAGTAATCGATAACATAGGCTGGATCAATGAATAAGGCCAGTTTGATTAACAGAGAAAAGTAACTGTTTCAAAATGCCTTTAGCAACCCAGTCTGCAGATTGTTATTGGTGGGACTATTGGTGAAAACAGGTGTTGGGTTCATAAATTTGCATAGCAAAATGTTTTTCTTGTGGCAGCAGCCCATATAATAATTGGTGCCATCTGTATTTATCTGTTGAAGTTTGCTTTCTAATGTGAATGCAGAGAATCTGGTGCTAATTTCACAATGCCCATTTTATTCCAAGGGTGCTTGACATTGGAAAGAGATTCATCATTTCAAAGGAAAATAAAAATAGAAAGAAAATGTTAAAGTCATACCAGATGTAGCTTTTGCCTCATGGATCATTTTCATTTCAGACTACATAAACCAAAGTCAAGGCCACACACCTGTCCTACAGAACTGGTTCTTCAGAACAGTTAGTGGGAAGACCCAGCTAGACAGGAAAGCCAATAGACCCTGTCAACATATTTGCAATTCTCTTTTGAAAAACACAGCCCTCACTAGAACTGGGGACCGAACCCACAACCCAGGTATGTTCCCTGACTGGGAATCAAACCAGCAACCTTTCAGTGCACAGGATGATGCTCAACCACCTGAGCCACAAAATGTTCTCTTTTCTTACCTTTTAACCAATTAGTAGAAATCAGAGTTTGGCATAAACTTCTTACGGTCCCTGATTCAACTGCTTTGCCATCTGAGAAAGCAGAAACCATTTGTGTTGCAGATTTAGTTTGGATTTGTTTCTAAGGGGGAAAGGAAAAACAGACAATTGTATAAAAACTTAGTTTTTCAAAATCTAAGACAATAATGGAACATTCTAACAAAAACTGTCTTAAAACCATAAGACAGTCCTTTTCAATGAACACTGTAAAATCAACCTAATGTCTCTAGCAAATCCAACACAAATTGCAAACCTTTAAAATAAATGTTTTACATGGACTATGTATGAATTTGTTTACTATTTCATGTTTTTACACCTACAGGTCCATGATGACCTTCAGCAATTAAAGGAGAAATTAGCCGACTTCCCATCTGAAGAAGGAGAGACTCTAGACATTAAGAATCTTAAAACAGCAATCAGAAGGACTGAAATGGGGTTGAGAGTAAGTAGAACTTTCAATATTAAATAAAATACCGGAGGAGACAAAGATGCCTCAAGAACAGAATTGTGGTTCTCACAGGACTTTGTGAGATCCTGTAAGAGAGGGATTTAAGGTGATCATCAGCTTGTTCTAATCCCTTTTTAAAATGGTAATGATGATTAACTGATTAATTCACATCCTGTCACATCCCACAAAGAATTTAAGGTATTGATAATGTCAGATTATGCATTGATAACTTCTAAAATGTGGTTTGATAAAAATAATTGTTAAAATAACCACTATTAGCCCAACAATACGTCTGACCAAAAGGGATTCATGCCAAGACATCATAGAGAGTTTCTATTCTAGAGAAATAAGAGTTGACTTTCCCCTAAGAGCTTAAGTATTTTGAGATTAGTCGTTTTTTAAAATATAGTAACCTAATGGGTAAAACCAAAGGAATATATCAATTTTGAAACAGAAATAAAGAAAATCAGGACTTCATAATTATAGACCAGTGGTCTTCAATCTTTCTCATCTCATGGCCCACACACAAACTAATTACTAAATTTCTGCAGCACACCAAAAATACATTTTTTGCTGATCTGACACAAGAAGTTATCATTTTTATTTATTCAAACAGAATGACTATTGTTGTGTTGACGGTTGTCATTTTTTAATTTAACAAGCTCAGGGAAAAGAGGTCAGTGCCTCTGACTAAATAGTCAGATAGTGCATGTTTAAAAGTGATTGCCACACATGAGTTGAAAATCACTGTTATAGACAGATCATAGGGCAGGGAGAATCTAATCTTCAGACAAGAATAATATGCAATTGCCAAACAAGTATGTATATCCAAGGGAAACAAAAACACTAACTTAAAAACTATCTGCATCCCCACATTCACTGCAGTATTATTTACAATAGCCAAGACATGATAGCAACCATTAACTGCTCATTGATAAAGAGAAATATATACACATACGTACATACATATATACAATGGAATATTATTCAGTCATAAAAAAAGAAATCTTTCCATTTGAGACAACTTGGATAGATGTCAAGGACATTATGCTAAGTGAAATAAGCCAGACCCTCCCCCCCAAAAAACAAAACAAAACAAAACAAACTAATACTGTATAATCTTACTTATATGTGGAATCTAACACTTCACTTCACCCCCCAAAAAACATCTGATACAGAAAACAGATTGCTGGTTGCTGGAAGTGGGGGTGGATGAAATGGGTAAAGGTGGTCAAAAGTACAAATTCCAGTTATAAAAAAATAAGTTCTGGGGATGTAATGTACAACAAGATGACTACAGTTAAAAATACTGTTCTGTATATTTGAAACTTACTAAGAGATTACATCTTAAAAAATCTTAAAAGAAAAATATTTGTAACCAGACTTACTGTGGGGATCATTGCTCAATATATACAAATATCAAATCATTATATTATACACCTGAAACAAATATAATGTTATATTTCAATTACTTTAAAACTAACAACAAAATAAAATACAGCAAGGATGTAGGAGTCCATGGATCCAAACAAGGACCTTCTCCATCTTCTAGCTCTGTCAGTACCCTTGCTCTTGCCTCAGACTTTCATGCTACCTTATTCTGAGCTTCATCTGTCAGCTCCTGACGCTGTGAGACATGTGATTGATTTGGTAGCCTCAGCAGACTAGCACATCATTGTCCTATTTGCCTGATGGTGAGAGGGCTGGACTCAGCTGGAGTCTTTGGGTTGGCCATTTTCAATGTTACCTGAAGGCCAAATGCTTTCCTCGGTGCTTGCTTTGATGTCCTGAAAGAAAAAGACATTACTCCCTATCTGTACTGCCTAGTAAATTTACCTGGCTAAGCAATTTACTGACTATTGTGCGTAGTTTCATTTGTGAAGAGGGCTACAGGTCACTCAAGCTTTGAGTCTCAGTGCTTTTCGGGATAAAGTAATTTGGCCTTGAGGTGTCTAATTATACCTTAGGTATGTAATAAGCACATAGCATGTTGTGTCTTTTGGCTTAATTACACAATTCAGAGTGTTAACCTAATGAAATGAAGTAAATTAACTAAGTATCTTAAGTCCACTGTAATGACCTAAACTTTAACTTTTCTGTAACAGATTCACATTGAGAAGTATTTAAATGTTGTAAACCATCAAGTGTTAATGAATCCCATTAGTGAGAATAAGTTATATTCTCCCCGCACTTCCAAATGGTAAGTAAAATAGACATTTATGGATTCAAATGAATACAAAAAAATAACTTTTCTCACTTAGGTGAAATGAGTGTAAAGACAAAATTTTATTTGGCTTTTTTGGTATCCTAATTTCAGTAGAAGTTTTACACAAAAAGTCAATGGAAAATAATCATGTTTTGAAAATATTGTATAAAGGATGCCTATTATATGAAAAAAAAAAGTTAATGGAACAATTGGGACTTGAATACAGTTTATTCTTGGTTACATTTATTGAGTTCTCATGCTTGATACCAATGATTTTAGGGTCATATTTTGGTGTAATTCCTTTTTATTTTTTTAGTAAAATGTGCCCAAAATTTAATTCCTGAAGGAAATTTTTGTTTGTTTTTTGTTAATCCTCTCCCAAGAATATTTTTCCCATTGATTTTTAGAGAGAGTGGAAAGGAGGGAGGGAGAGAGAGGGAGAAACATCAATGTGAGAGAGACACATCGATTGGTTGCCAGGCTGGACAATGCAACTCAGGTAGCACCCTTGACTGGGAATTGAACCCAAGACCCTTCGGTGTGTGGGCTGATGCTCTACCACTGAGCCACATGGGCTAGGGCTAAAGGAAATGTTTTAATGCAAATCACTTTTTATGCTATTTGGATTGCATGGCTTTTTCTTTACAGTTTTTGGCATATGTGCTTTATTGTAAAGATGATTTTGGTATCCCTGGTAAAATAAAATAAAATAAAATAAAATAAAATAAAATAAAATAAAATAAAATAAAATGAAATGAAATAAATAAAATAAAATAAAATAAATAAAATAAAAAATAAAAAAACTTGTTTGAAATATTCGTTATGTAAATACATCCTAAGAGATGGTTTATTAAAATTAGAATTGAGTTAAAGAGACCTTGCCTTACCTTGGGCCTCCTTATACATCTGCCTCCTCAATTTCTTTGTAAATTAAGGTTTTGTACTCAGCTTAAAAGCTCTGTGGCCCATGTTTGCATGGTAAATATACACAGTAAATATACACTGAGGAGTTAGAGTCTATAAGCTCTTAGAAACTGTGACTTTAAGTAAAACATGTGCAATGAAACCAATATTACCATTGATATAAAGAAGAGTTAAGTTCCTACAGCATATTTCTGGTCACACAAAAAAAAATCACCAAACTTCTAAATAAAAACCCAAACACTTCTAGTACTGAACACAGAAATAATTGTGAGCTATACACATATTTAAGGATGATTAATAAAAAACGAATAAGGTAATTGTTATTGTATTTGTTCATTCCAGTTCAAGGGTGCAGGGCCACAGTCTATCTAGGCAACTCAGGGCTCCAGGCAGGACCCACCCCAGACAGGACATCCTTCCATCACAAGGCCATTCACACTCACACTCACTTAGACTGGGGCATTTTAGAAATGCCATTTCACCTAATGTGCACATGTTTAGAATGTTGGAGGAAACTGAGGCCCTGAAAAAAACCCATACAGACATGGGAGAATATGCAACTTCCACACAGACAGTGGCCCTGGCTACGAATCGATTTTTTCTTCTTATCAAAATTATAATGAAACTAGAGGCCCGGTGCACAAAAATTTGTGCACTCGGGGGAGTCCCTCAGCCCAGCCTATGCCCTCTCGCAGTCTGGGACCCCTCAAGGGATGTCCACCTGCTTGTGTGCCTGGCCAACCTGGGTGAGGGGCTGATGGCTGTTTGCAGGCTGGCCAAGCCCCCCAGTGGGGAGCCTCCCCCCATGGGGGTGGGGCCAGCTTGGGTGAGGGGCTGAAGACCGTTTTCAGGCTGCCCACAGACCCTTCAGGGTTTGGATCCCTAATGGGGTGCCTGGCTGGAAGCAGGTATCTGGGATTTATTTAACTTCTATAATTGAAACTTTGTTGCCTTGAGTAGAGCTCAGGGCCCACAGGGCCCTGGCTTCCTCCATTGCCCAGGGCAACTCCAACTCCCTGGCTGCTGCCATCTTAGTTGAGTTAATTTGCATACTTGCTCCTGATTGGTTGGTGGGTGTGGCTTATGGGCATGGTTTGTGGGTGTAACAGAGTGAGGGTTAATTTGCATATTACTCTTTTATTAGATTAGATAATGCAGAACAAAGTGATATTATTCTAGGACCTGATGTATTAAGTAAGTGAATAATATCAGACAGTGAGGTCAAGTTTCAGAAAAGGTACACAAAGACTTTTGCTTATCTATAGACATAGTCAAATCCCAGCACTCAGAAGAACCCTGAGTTACACTTTCCCCCATGTAAAGATAGCGCACAGGCACTCATCATCCCTGGGTAGAGGCAACCCTTCCCTGGTCTGTCTAATTTTTAGTCATTTATATCTTTGACATGCATGACTCCCTTGAATCAGTATTCTCTTGGCCACAAAAATGGCTTGCCTCTGTCTGATGAAGAGCCTGGTCCTGGAAATTCTGCTACCCTGGAGCTATGAAGGTGAATTAAGCCTCTTGCACTGGGACTGAGTGGGACTTGGCAGTCAGGCTGGTAGGACTGTCAATATCTGCTCAAACTGGGACTCTCAGAGACCAAAAGTTCAGGGCAGCAGCTCCTCCTGAGAGGAATGGCGTATAATAAAGATGATAGATCTCTGTTGCTCCTTGAACAGCAGAACACACGGTTCCTATGAGTAGATGAGAATCAACATTGTCCAGATACTTGGGGCTTCATTCTGTCTATGGAAACGCAGGGAATCTGGAGAGTTCACTCCAAATGACTATTATCCCTGGGTATGTTTTTAACAATGATTTACAACAGACATAAAATAATTATCATCCTCATTATCATCATCATCATGAATTTCATCACCATCAATATTTTTATGACATTTGACAATTTTGCAAAGGACTTTTTTAAAGCCTGTGATGTAGATATTTACCCTCTCCTTTCAAAGATGTAAAACAGAGGCTCCCATAAGCCCCAGGTCACACAGGTGGTCAATGATGAGCCTCAGATTCAAGTTCTGTCAAATGTCTACAATTAGTATCTTCTCCTCCACCAGAGCTGCCTGAAAGACAAGAAACCTAATTTCCACAAAAGACAATTTTCCTTTTTAGAAAGTCTTGCTCCAGGGAAAATCTGGTGGTTTTGTCTAGTAGAAACAAAAACCAGTAGGTACACAAAGTGATGATAATGGATGCCAGCACATGCGAGATTTTCCTAGCAGTCATTCAGAAAACAATGATAAGAACATTATCAAAAGTGGCATATTTTCTCCAAAGAGCTCAAAATGCTTTCACGTTGTTTTCCAAATAGGTTACACTGTTATCTGCACTCTGTCAATGATTCTTCTGTGTGAAAGTGTGGTTCTCCCTCTTATCATTACCAGCTTTCACAGGTTTTATGGCTTGTGATGTCTGCTCACACTGTTCTTAATGACCATGCTTTGCTTATTGACACCAGGAGGGTGACTACCATCTGTACCAACACCATCAGAACTGCACAGGCATCTTCACTTTACATTCTGTTGTGCTAGTGTTTGAGTAGGGGTGTAGGGGAGCAAGCACAAAGCAGATAAATAACAGTGAGAAACTATGAGAGGGAAAGAAGAGGTTTCTGTTAAATGGTGGGAGTAGGTTAGAAGATACATTTTTGCTGTTATTCACACACTTTGGAGCCCATCTTTTCTGGGTTATTACAAAGCAGTCCACCGATCCCACTCGGAGCGAATATGACTACATTTTAGTCGTAGAGAGAGATGAGGAATGGGTAACAAGGTATGACTACGTCGTAATCTAGGTGAAGAGTATTTGAGTGGCTCTCTGTTCTTTCAGTTTTCCAGTGGGTTTGATATTTTTTTAAACAAAAAATAAAATTTTAAAAAGCATCATAAAATTAAAAATAACAACTGGAAAAACATTTGCAGCAGATATGATACAAAAATTAGTAATAGTCTTAAATACAAAGAGTTCTTGACAACAAAAAGTACTTGACATAGACAAAAGGACATCAACAGAGAAATGCAAACAGCCAGTATATATGTGGAGTTTTCAACTTTCAAGCTAATTCATGGAGCATCCAGTGACCTGTCAATTGGCATTTCAGTGCTCTTGCCAGTACCAGCTTGGGCAGCGGGCTTCCACTCCTGGTCTTTCTCTACCTCCCTCTAGTGTGCAGGGCGGCAGCAGTTCTCCCCAGGATCTAAGTTCTCTGGTGGATCCACAATGAGTCATTTTTCGATTTGTTCACCTTTTCTTCTTCTTGTAAAGTTGGGAGTGATAACATCCAAGCTCTCTACGTGTTGGGGTGAAACCGGAAATCCGTAAATTACTTTCTAATGATAATTTGGCACAAGTGGATATCACAGTAGAATCAAGAGATTGAGATTTATTGATCTGAATTATGTTGACCATTTTAAAGAACTGCTTTTAAATTAAAAACGTTAAGACATACATATACTCATTCTTACAACTTTGTTTTGTTTTACATTGGTCTTTCATGGAACTGCCCACTGCTTAATTGCTTAATAAGGAGGATCTGTAACTATCTTTGATTTTTAAATCTTTGTAATTACATAAAATAGTAGAGGTTTAAAGAATATAAGTATGAACTGCTTTGGGGACCAGCATTTTGGATATGTTTAACATTGGCTAGCCTATGATTTGATTTTATTAAACAAAGTACAGCATATTGGTTTTTCTTTACCAAGAAATGCTTTCTAGTTCAATAATTATGTCACTTGTGCATCATATAAACTCAGCCAGACATAGAGATTTATATTCATGCTACAATTATCTTTATCAGACTTGGAAGTTCATATGCTCAATAAACAACTGCAGTTTTATACTGATAAAAATGCTAAAAATTGGTCTAATTTATTAAAATTATCCATAGACTATTTCCTGTAAAATCTAATTGATACTCTGTTCTCAAAACTATGATGCATTGTTTTTAAATTATAATTTGTGAAGCTTTCAAGATAGCAAATTTGATTTGAAATTATTATTTTTCCTTAGGTTGCTTCCAAATGTAATTGATCAGAAATTATTTATTTTCCCTTTGGAATCTGAGGGTAAACTTTGGCCACCCCAAAGACAGTACAAGGCATTTCCACATGCCTTTCCAAGAACAAAGGTAGGAAGAGAGAACTCTATAAACACAGAGTAAATTAGTGGTTTGCTAGAGGCTGGGCGGAAGGGTGAAGGGGAGTGACTCTAATGAGTACCGAGTTTCTTTGAGGATGATAAAAATGTTCTGGAATTAGTTAGTGGTGACAGCTGCACAACTCTGGGACTGTATTAAACACCATCAACTTGTACTCTTTAAAAAGGAGATTTTAAAGTATATGAATTATATCTCAATAAAGCAGTTAGAAAATAATGTTAAGAGTAAAGTTAGGAAATTTTATTTGTGTCTAAATGAGAAAACATGTCATTGAATTTTCAAATATATTCATGGTATCGTCAGTTTCTCTGACAAGTGCTTTCTTCAGAAAGCAAAATAAATCAGAACAGAATGCCTTCAAATTTTTAAACAGAGTCCTAGAAAGAAAGTTTCCAGATGACAAGAATAAAGCTCAAGAGGTGTCTGACTTTGCCTCCTTGTGTGGTCTTTTAAATTTTCCTCCTGTTTCCTCCCTGACTCACCAGAGGTAATAATAGCTCCCTTCCCTCCAGTACCAGGTACTGTTGTCAGTGCTTTGGGAATACTAACTCGTTTAACCTTCCGAATGATCCTAGGAGGAGGTGTTGTTATCATTACCTTCATTTTATTGATTAAGAAACCAAGGTACAGAATGTTAAAGAAATTGCACTCTCTTGCAATCTGGGACCACTTTGGGGATGTCAGAAAGCTGGTTTCAGCCTGATCCCTGCAGGCCAGGCCAAGGGACCCCACTGGTGCACAAATCCATGCACCAGACCTCTAGTATGCATATAGGATCTTCCGTTAATCTCTTCCCGCCCTTCCCCGTTCCCATGAGATTCATCAATCTGTTCCATGTTTCCATGCCTGTGCGTTGAGCATCTGCCCCCTGGTGGTCATTGTGCATCATATATCTACTGGCCGGTTGGCTGGCCGGCTTGACGCTTACACTTTTTAAAAAAATTATATATATATTTCATAAAATTCACCCTTTTAAAAAGTGTTTGATTCAGTTGTTTTTAGTATATACAAAGAATTGTACAGTCAACACATGGTATCCTTTTTATAATTGTTTATATTAATTTGTATTTTTCTTTCCTCACACTTACCACAACTTGTAATTAGGTATTAAGTTGTATGGTTGTTTTAAAATGTCTGTCTTTCCACTAGATTATAAGGAGGGCAGGATCTGTGTCAGTTTGTTCATTGCTCTATAATTCTAGGGGACTCTCAATGAATGTTTGTTGAATAAATAAATGAAACCACCCCAGTAGGTTCTAAGGGTGTACTCATCCCCATAAACTACTAGTCTAGGCTACACTCCCAAAGCAGCCTACTCCCACCTTTGTCCTTGTCCTGGGTTTGTCCAGCCACTCTCTGTGGTGTATGCATGTACACAGTGCCAAGGACTGCTGGAGCCACACAGGGATGAACAGCTTGGACTAGATCCCTGCTTTCACAGAGCTTCCTCTAGTTGGGGGAGGGGAGACAGCTCATCGATAAGGAAATACCAGGTAATAATAAAGGCTTTGATGAAAAGAAGAGAGAATGCTGTGATAAATGGAGCTTAAACTTCTTTACTATTAAGTATCAGCTTCAGTTAAATTTGTAGGTTTTTTTGCCAAGAATCTCAGGAGGACCACAGTTGGTCCACAAGAGGAAGATTTGAGATCTCTGGTTTACAAAGACAATAAAATAAAATATCTGAAATCAGGACTGTTGTTGAAAGTATAATCGCTTGATTATTCCAGAAAAAAAAAAAATACAATGGCCAGAAATTTACTTTCCTGAAAGTTCTGAATTTCGACAGATGATTATAAAGATAAGGAATCTAATGTGCTGAGTATAACCCCGGGTTCTTTGAAGTGCTGTGAGCATGGGTGAGCTTCATTTAGAAAGGGGCAAGGAGTGGTTTTCCATCCCGATTTTACCTCCAGCGCCTGGATCCCTAGTGCTGTTTTATCTCTAATATCAGTGACATCTGCTTAAAAATGCATAACCGCTGACACGAAGGATAGCCCTGATCTTGCATTGCAAAGTCAATGACAAACAGTGCTGTGTTGCCAGCTGCTCCAGCAGGCCTCCTGCACCAACTGAAAAGCTTGAAGTATTAAGCAGTTGTGAAATCTGACTGGGATATTACTACCTTTAATTGCCCACAGCCATCCTTTCAAACTAGGTAAGCCCCAGTTGCTTCTGTAAGCTCTGGTTCTAGTATATAAAATTGATAGCTGTTTTTGGAATTCCATTTTAAACCAACACACTTAAAGGAAAAATAATTAGAAATTGCTCCATTGTAATAAAGCATCATAATTAAGAACTGTTTATTAATTTTCTTTTTCATTTGAAAAAGCCATATTCTGATGGCTTTTCTTTAAAGTATAATTTAGTTGCCTATCAACACCAGCCTAAACCCTCTATGGGCACCTTGGGCACACGTACTCCTAACAGTCAAGGAAAGGGTTTGGAATAAAAACAAAAGATAAGGAAGAAGGAGGGAGAGAAGGAGAAAGGCTTATAGGCCAAGAAAGTGTTTGATTTCCTTGTTGTGTCTGGCAAGTTAAGGCTGAAGGCGATTTGAAAATAGAAATTTCTAAACTGTTTAGATCAGAGGACCAGCTTGGAAGCATGATATACTTGGTGTGTTTGTGGAGCAGGGAAATAAAGCCATCTCACTGCTTGAGTTATTCTCTATATTAATTCCATAAAATGGGTGCTTTGTCAAGGAAACACACAAACACTGTGTGATTGAATATGATGCAGCCATGTGCAACACCTGTGTCTTAGACGGGAAGAATCTTTAATTTTGTGAATTGGGATCTAATTGAGAAAGCGATTCTCAAAATCTGATAAAAAACGAAAGTTTTGAGGATATCTGACATGATCCTGTTAGAAATAAGGTGAGCCCCCCCCAAGTCAGGGGTCCTGGGAGAACACAATGCAGATTTGGGAGCCAGGCAGCAAGGCCAACATCTTTACTTCTACTTAGAAGGATGCGCACACATGGTCTGGAAGGGCATGCACACCAAGCAATGGGCTGCTCAGCTTTACAATCCCTGGTGCATGTGACCTGTCTCTCACTCTTTTTTTTTTTAAATTTTGTTTTATTGCTTATAGTATTACAACAAGTGTTAGATAGGTCTCCATTTTTCTCCCCCGACCCTCCTCCCTCCTCCCCTACCCCCCAGGGTCTTGTGTCCATTGATTATACTCATATGCATGCATGCAAGTCCTTCTGTCCCTCACTCTTGATTGGAGCTCAGTGCAGTCTTTTGCGATTGGCTGATTCAAAGGGAGGGGTTGGCCTTTGCTGTTTCAAGATGGCGGCCCCCAGGGGAGCTGCAAGCCATGCGGCCAACATGGCGGCTGCCAATTCACGCAGTCCAAAATGGCAGCCGTCTAAACTGTTCTTTGATAGAAAAGATGACTTGTTTATTCTCACAATCCACATGGTGAGAGAGCAAAGAAGGCAAAAGCCAGGGCCAGGAAGGGCTGCTTCAGAGATTTTCCCTGTGAGTTCATGTCCCTCAGCATCAGGGTGGATAGTTTTGCTGTTGAGCAGGGAGTTGGATTTTACAGAATGGAATGGGGAGAAAGGAAGGGGTGCAATGAGCCGGCCACTGTGAGCTCTGTCTCCTCATTAGAATGTGAGCTCCATATCCCCCCGCCATTTTTATGGCTTTCAACAAATCTTTTTATTATGAAAATATTCCAACAAACCAAGAATAGTGTATTAATAACCATTTCTCCTTCACCTAGGTTTAACAATTGGTAACCTATTTTTTACTGAAGTGTTTTAAACTATATTCCTAATGACATTTCACCCCTAATGCTTTAACATGCATCTCTAAAAATGAGCATATTTCTGCTTACCCACAATACCATTGCCACATCTAAAATATATAAGAAATACCTAGGTCACATTCAGATTTCCTCAGTTATCTCCCAAATGGCTTTTACTGCTCTTTCATGCAAACCCAGATCTGCTAAGATTTTCCTTGCATTTGATTATTTTATTTCTTAAGTCTCTATTAATCTAAAGCAGAGAGACTGTGTTTTGTTCACTGCTGTACCCAGTGCCTAAACAGTGTCTAGCCTAGAACAGGATTGCAATAAAGGAGAACATAATGGTTAAAAGTATGGATTCATATCCTATACCTTGGCAAGTCACCAACCTCTCTGTGCCTCAATTTCTTGCCCATAAAATAAGCGTAATAATAGTACATATCGACCTCACAGGGTTATGTAAGGATAAGGAAATTAACATATGCAAATGCTATCACAGTGTCCCACACGTGGTGCTATATAAGTGATAATTATTATTTGTTGGCGGATACTGGTTAACCTCTATTAGGTGCCTAACATGTGCCAGGCCCTATTTTAGGCATCAGCCAAACTCCTCTGCTCTCATGCAGCTTACATTCTAGGTGGTGTGGGGTAGGCATTGGGAAAACAACCAAAAAATGACTCAAAAAGTAAATACGTAGTACGTTGGATGGTGAAAGGAAAGCTGGGGCGGGAAGGGGTGTTGGGGTGGTCTCACTTGTAAAAGGATCCTTGAACAGAAATTTGATAGACATGAGGGGGGGCAAGCCATTGGCCATTTGGAGGAAGAGCATTCCAGGCAGAAGATACAAAGACCCTGGATTAGGAGTGTGAACAGCAGGGAAGCTGAAGAGGGATGGGCAAGAGGGAGAGAAGTAGGAGCAGTAGAACCGGGCCAGATCTATGGACCACAGTGAGGACTGTGGCTATTTCCTTGAGTGAGATGGGAAGCCATTGGAGGACCGGAGGCCCAGCATGGTCCAATTTGCAATTTCAAAGGATCATTCTGGGTGTCGTGGTGAGAATATGATGATGTTACAGGGCAAGGGTAGAAGCAGGGAGACCATATCGCACCCTCAGCAACATTTTGAGGGAAGGAATGATTGGAATCGTCACTTTAAAGATGAGGAAACTGACGTCTATGGATGATAGTGATTTAAAGCTGAGGAAGAGGAGTACTGGGAGGCACGTTCAGGGCTCTCGGGCCTCAACATCCTGGCTTTTCCTCACCACTGGAAAAACAAAAAACAGAAACTCAAGCTGTTCTCCTGTGTTTGCCACGAAGACATTTACAATTGAAGAAAAGTAAAAGAGATTCCTGATTTTGTCCACAAACGACTCTAACTATTCCCAGAATTATCCTCAGATCTGTCCCTCTAAACTTGCCCAACAGAACTCCCCAGTGCAATGCACCTGATAAAGGTGACCCTTTTCTTTCTGGGGCCACACCCAGGCAGCCATTATGAAGCTACATTAGAATTATGGAAAATACATTGTGATACTCTATCATATGTAATACTGTTTTACTGTAATTGGTTCCCATTCAATTGGTTTACATATGTACTTTAAAGAGGTTTATACTTTACAGTGTACATAAGTTACAGCTAATGCAACAGATGATTAAGTATGGTATTTGGGGTTGTTTCTATAAAAAATGGGCATCAAAAATAAACCCCTAGGATAATATCTTCTATTATCATTGGTTCTATGATAAGATTCAATTAGCTGCATATTATTGACCCATAGTGCCTTTTCCATGAACATAAACTTGCTACGATTGCAAAGATTACTGAATTTTGTTATATGGTATTTCATGCTCCAGTAATATTTCAAAAGTGGCATCCCAAATTTCTCATGCCCTTCTTGCTGACCTAGTAGGAGATGCTAACTTCTGGACATACAGGAGAGCCATCATTCCCTGGCCACCCACTCATGAGATTAGTTGTAGCAAAGGGAGTTCATAGAGTTAGTAATGGGCCCATGTGCCATCAAAATTGGACAGAATGCCCCATTTAGCACAATGCTCCTAGAAAGCTGATGGTTGTGTCACTGTGGTATAGTGTAAGAATTAACACAAGCATCGTAAAACTAAAAAATGTCTTTCATCACTGGTGTGCTATTTCATTTTCCCAAATATTTAAATTTTAATGCTACTATGTGCGGGAGATGCAAATCTCAGTGCTATAGGAGCTCACAGTCTGCAGACAGGCATTCTCCAGAGTGTATGGAAAGTGCTATAATAAGTTTGTTGGGGAAAAAGTGCTTCGGAAGGGCTGGGAGAGTGGTGGCAGGAATGCCTGATGCCTGAACATTGTTTAAGAGATGATTAAGACCATCATCTCTTAAATTTGTTTCAAGCACAGCAGTCTCTGACCCCCATGCCCTAGTCTGTCTGCTCACATAGTATGTTCTTCCAACAATTCTTCAGTGCTGTAAGAACCTCCAATCCATTGGCCTGACATTCATTTACTATGTATCACTTACATCTTATCATCCTTTTCCTCCTTAGCTGGATTAGATTACAAGATTGTGGCAGAAATAGTTAGCTCCCCAGGATGAAGCTGATGGCTGGAACTCTAGCAGCCATCTGCGACCATGAGGAGGAGGCCCATACGTTAGGGACAGCAGAGTACTAAGCTGGAAGGAGCCTGGTTCCTAGCAACTTCATGGACTTCCAAACCAATGCTGAACAGCCTTTCTGTGGATTTCATACACATGTGAGGAATAAATGTCATCTTATTTAAACAATATTCTCCCAGTTTTCAGTCACCTGCAGAGAAACTTAGTCCTAAACCTTCCCATTAACAAATTTATACATTTTTCTATGATAGATGTATGATGCCTTCTCCCTTGCCCTAATGGAAGTAGTATCCCTTCCCATGATAAGGTCAGCCTCTTATTAAGGTCTTAGCTTTTGTAGTTATCCCCTGTCATTAATCATCTATTTCTCACTCTTCAGTCATTCTCACATCTTTGCATAACTAGCTCAATTTTTCACACAGGTCTCAGAATAATTATAATCTCTTCAAAAGGCTGCCCCTGACCACCATATCTAAGGTATTCCCTAAGCCATTGTCCTAGTGCATTTAATTTAGAGCACTTAAGGCAGCGGTTCTCAACCTGTGGGTCGCGACCCCTTTGGGGATCGAACGACCCTTTCACAGGGGTCGCCTAAATACATCCTGCATATCAGATTTTACATTACAATTCATAACAATAGCAAAATTACAGTTATGAAGTAGCAACAGAAATAATTTTATGGTTGAGGGTCACCACAACATGAGGAACCTGTATTAAAGGGTCGGCGGCATTAGGAAGGTTGAGAACCACTGACTTAAGGTAATCTGAAATGTAGGAAGGGGCCAAATCATGCCACCTTAAGGGAAACTATTAGAGGATTTTAAAGAGGTGAGAGACATATACTAGTATCAATTAGTGATCAGAGGTTCAGTCACTCTGGAGGTCATGCAGAGGTTGGATTGGGGGCAAGGAGACCCATCTTAGGAGGCATTACAGAGGTCTATGTAATAATGAGGGCCTGGACCAAAGCAGTGCCTGTGGGGATTAGAGAGAGTAAGGGATCTGATAGACAGGAAGTTCAATCAAGAGTGGATTCACTAACATTTCTTTATGCGGCAGTGCGTTGTGATAGAAATAGGATTTGGAGTCAGGGACATAAATTGAATCCTGACTCCCTGTTGCAGTTGTGAAACCTTAAAAAATCCCTTCACTAGTTATCCTTATTGGTAAAGTAGTGATAATATCATATACTCCTTCTTGTCATTTTAAGGACTAAAATAAATTACGTGGATTATGATAATGCACATCTATTATGGTACCTGGTACAAAATGGAAGCTGAGTAAATGTTAGCTCTGTCTGCAGTCTTTCTTTTATTCTCCAATTCAACTCCTATAGGAATCAGAACATAGTATGGGCACATCTGAAGAGCAGTAATTAAGTCTTAAGGTTTTGTCAATCTAGGCAGTTGGGCAGCAGCTGGACCATTTAAAAGCAGCTTGGAGTTAAGTGATGCCGTGATTGTTGATCCTTCTAGCCCAGCAGGGAGGTAGAAGGGGATATCATAGAGCATAAAATGTTAGAGTACAAATGATAATAAAATAATGAATAATTACCTTTGAATTATACTTTAATTTCAAATGTACTGCTTAAGAAAATTTACTTTTGAATAGACAAAAAAGTAGAATGAAATCCATGTAACCATCACCAGCTTTAGTACTTACCATAATTGTACCATTTTTTATTTTACCATTCTTATTTAATCTACTAGGGGCCCAGTGCACAAAAATTTGTGCACTTGGCGAGGGGAGGAGGGGGTCCCTCATCCTGGCCTGTGCCCTCTCACAGTCTGGGACCCCTGGGGAGATGTCCACCTGCTGGCATGCATGGTCAGTCTGGGTGAGGGGCTGAGGGCTGTTTTCAGGCTGGCCACAGCCCCCTCAGGGTTCATGCACTGGGGGGTGGGATGGCTGGTGAGTGCAGGCGTGGACATTTCCAGCCAAGTGGCCTACCATCGCACATACCTGGTGGGCCTCCACCACTGAGGGGACACACCTGGTGCAGAGCTGAGTGGCAGGCCAGGGGGTGGACGCTGGTGCATGATCCCTGGCCATGCTGATGAGCAGACACACGGGGGTGGAGCCAGGCACACGCTCACACATGCCCCATGGAGGCCCCCAGGGTGGAGGCAGGTGGCTGGTCCTGTGGCAGAGGCTCTACACGGGGGCAGAGGATGCTCAGGCATGACCCCGAGGGGGTACCCACCTCAAGCCCCCGCCATTGAGCCTCTGAGGTTGCGTGGGCCCAATTGCTCTATTCCCAGGCCTCGCAGGGCCGGGCTGGGCTGCCAGCTCCCGGCGTTGTGGCTGCTCACCGCTGTCTGGAACCACCGTGGGCACGATTGCTCTATTGCCAGCCCCAGCCGAGGGCTGGGCCGGCTCTCACCCAAGGCCGCCCAGAACCAACCACGGGCACGATTGCTCTATTCCCAGGCCCAGGCTGCAGGGCCAGCTCCCGGCCCTGCTGCCAACTGCCACTGCCCTGAATCGACTTCCAGGGCACACACAGGAGGAGGCCAGGCCTCCACCTGTGTGTGGGCCAGTGGCAATCTCTCTATTGCCAGCCTCAGCCACAGAACCAGGGGCCTGGGAGGCCGCTCGGCCCTGCAGCCGCCGCCACTGTCCGGAACCGACCGCCAGGGCACTCAAGGGCAGAGGCCAGGCCTCCGCCCTTGCGTGCGCCGGCGCAATTGCTCCATTGCCAGCCTGGGCCTCTGCCATCTTGGCTGGGCTAATTTGCATACCATTGTTCTGATTGGCTGTTGGGCGTCCCGAAGAAACGGTTAATTTTACTATTTCGCTTTTATTAGTTTAGATTCTCTCTATTCTTTCTATTAAAGTCTTTTAAAGCAAATACCAGGCATCATATCATTTTACCCTTAAATACTTTAGATAAGACTTAAAAAATATCACACCCAATAAATTCAACAATGCATTAATATTATATAATTCCCAGCCCATGTTCAATTTTCCCTGTTTGTCTTTCTACTGTTGTTGGAATCAGGATGTAAACAAGGTCCACACATTGCAGTTGTATCTCACTTTATCCATAACAGTTTTCCTCACTTAAAAAAATGTCATTTGGGAGAACCAAGATGGCGGCATAAGGTATATACCTGAATGCACTGCCTCCCACAACCACATTAAAACTACAACTATAAAACTAAACAGCCATCTTCCAGAACCAGGGGAGTGGAAGGTTTACAACTAGAAGGAAAGAGGAGTGCATTGAGACTGGGTAGAAGGTGCAGAGGCGCCAAGAACAGAGAGGTACGGAGCCTTGCAAAACAGTGGTGGTGGCACCTGAGTGCAAGGGTTGTTTTAAGCAGAAGGAGAATACAGGCTCCCGGGACTGCACTGAACTCACTTCGGGCTGTCTGGCAACGGGTCGGAAGGTGAGAGTGGCTTCCTAGCAGAGTTGTTCGCAGTGATCACTGCGACTGTGGGGACACAGAGCTCCAAGAATTGGAGACTCAAGGGCGTGGACACGCCAAAACACAGAGATGCCAAAACACAGAGAAGACTGGGGGACAGCCATCGCTGTTTGCTCCGCCCCTGGTGATTCTCTGAGACTCCGCCCCACCCAATTTACAACCCCACCCAAGCTGTACGCCTGTCTGCCTGCAGCCTAACCTAACAAACTGCTTCTGGGACAGAGAACTCCAAAAGTTCCAAACCCCAAACAATGAGGAGAAATGTATATATCTCGCTGTACCACCTCCTGGGTGGACTCACATAGCAGCTGACATTGCACCTCCTTAGAGATACAGGAGCCAGTGTACCCAGTGGCCAGATACCAGATTTCAACTCCATAAGGGACACACTCAAGAGACAGACTCAGTGAGCACCAAAGCCCCACTGAAGCAAGTTCTGCTCCAGAAGGATGTCTCCTGCACAGCAGTTCTTCCACTATAGTCACTGTGGGTCCTTGCAGTCAATTAGCGTGGAGGTAATTTCCTCCCAGTGATACCAACAGCATTCAAGGCTTGACTGCAACAAGACTATGCACCCAGCCCTCAAAGGCATACACCAAGAGTGTCCACCCCAGGTGATTGGGGAGGCTGAGCCACTGGGCCCAAGAGGACACCTATCACACAAAGCCAATCTATCAACACAAAGCCAATCTGCTTCCACAGGGAAGCAGCCAAAATGCAGACACAAAGAAACAGGCCACAAATGAAAGAAAAGGAGGAAAGCAAACTACTGGATATAGAGTTCAAAACCACAATTATAAGGCTACTCAAGAATCTTCTACGAACCTCCGAGGAACTAAGTGAGACTTTCAAGGATCTTAATGAGAATACCAAAAAAAATGGAAAAGGACCAGTCAGAAATTAAGCAGACCTGAAAAAAATGGCGGTGGATTAGGCAGACGTATACAGTGCCTTGTCCCAGAGCAGATAGGGAAAGCAGCTGAAACGAGTAGCTTCCAGCCCGAATTGGCAGTGGAGATCGAGCTGGGAGACAGCCTGCAGCTAGATAAGACAGAAGACTCCTGAGAGAGGTAAATTCAAGGCTTTGGGAAAGATATTTTACCAGACCTTAGCCCTGAGGATCGGAAAGTCTCTGCACAGAACTGGCGCCAGCACCCAGCCGCGTCTCCTGAGACCGGCGGCGCAGCGGGAAGAGGGTCCATGGAACTGCTGGTCGGCAGGGGATTCTCGATCCAGCTTCACAATCAGGAAAGGGCTGGGGCGTGCGGGCAGGAGAGATGGTGCCCCCTCGAAGTGGATTCTACATCTGGGTCCACAGTAAAGACTGAAGGGTGCCAGCAGGAGAGGCACACGCGCGGCTGCAGCCTCTCCCGCCTCTGTGGTCGGAATCTAACTGCACTGAGCCCCACACATAAGGCATTGTGGATACAGACATTTACCTGTGGCTGGAGTGTGGGAGAGGGTGCTGGGTTGTGGAATCTGGAGAGAGAGGGTGGTCCAGGAGAGGTGGCAGCGAGTTTGGTGCTGACTCATGCAGTTTGGTGCTGACTCATGCCGGAACCTGGGACCTAGGCAGCCATTGTGCCCTGAGGAGACAAACCCTCCCTCCAGTACCCAGGCAACTAATACAGCCACACCCAGACTCTACCCTGAACTGTAAAAAGGATTTTTTTTTTAAAAAAACACAACCTAAATACTGCCGGCTTTTAAATCAGGACTGGTTTACGACACAGAGGAGCAGTGAATCGCAGGAAACTTCCATACTCTCCTGAATAGCTGACAAGACTAAGACACACCAATCAGAAGAGCAGAAGAAGTGAATGACCCTCACTACTGCACATTTTTCTCTCTTTTTTTAATTTTTTCTTTTTTAAA
>PVJC01019362.1:0-30311 GCA_004026665.1 Murina feae
AAAAAAAGTAGTGAGTCTATTATAAAGATATTGGGGAAACAGGAACTTGAAGCAAGTATTAGGGAGTTACTGTTTGGGGGAGGGTATCTGCACTGGCCTGAGATCCCCTGAGGACCATTTTTGTCTTGAAGTATCATCACTGGCAAAAGCTGAGAATTGCTATCTTAACTTTTCCTGAGGGTCCAGAATAAGCATATGCACTATTTCTTATTTCATAATTCTGAAGATAGAGATTTTTTTTCTTTCCCCAAATAAATATAGCAAGCAAAATTCAAATACTTTTCACATCCTCTCATCGCTGTCCAATCACAATGACTAAAGACACATTAAGTTTTCAATTATTAAAAATCTGGCTAGCACTTCATAACAAAGTCTACTTGCTAATTGAGATGAAATGTGTTTCGTTGTCAACAAATTGAAACAATATTGTCTACGCATGCTACAACATTTGTTTCTCTCTTTTTATATCTTAGTATGAACATATCATTAGTTTAGCACCATTTGGTCATCATATTCTCTCTGGGTTTTGGAGCAATTCCAAAGGAATCAGATATTATCATAGAATGCATTAAATATGTTGAGTCCACCCATTAATTTTGAAAATTAAATGGTCATGATTATTAATGTAAGCTTTCACCGCTCTCCAAGCTTTCAAAACAGAATTGGGGGGGAAATGGCATTACAGGAGTTCACACTGGGAAAATGTAACTAAGATAGTGTTCTTTGGGTGGGGGAGGGATTCTTCAAGGGAACATCAAATTGTTTCTGTTCTATATGCATAGGTTGGAGAGAAGTAGCTCATCAAAATGACAGGGGAGAAAACAGCAGGGTAACTGTTACATAACTTCAACTTAGAATTTTTGAATTATTTTTGCTCAGCTTATTGCTCGTGGTGGTGCATCAGAAAAAAAAAATCACAAAAATCAATATCAGAAGGCTTTAGAAGATACACAGCGTGAAGACCCCATTTGCTGCCTTAATGCCTAACTACTCCGAGCTGGGAAAGGGGTTAATCAATGTGGATTGAGATGTATTTCAGTTGGGATACCTTCTTTAAAGGATACGGAGATGGCTAGATAATTGGTCTTCGTGTCACCTCTTGACCAAAGTCAATCTCTTTTCCCTTTATAACAATGGATCTAGAGGGGAAAAAATAAAGCAGAAGGATGCCCTAGGTTTCATCTTAGTAGTGTGATATGTTGTCAAAGCATGAAAAAGGAGCATTCAGAGAGAGGTGAGAAAAAGTCAGTAGTGAAAAAGTTTCAGATAAATATAAACTTTCTTACTCTCCTTATATAAGAAATCTTTCATGCCCAAAACCGTAACATTGAAAATCAGGCTCTTTAGTTCATGGCACTTTCTATAAAAAGAGCTCATTGGCCTTATCTGAGCAAAGAATTACACAGATAGATAGTAGCCAACAGTGACTTAAGCAATTTCATCTTCCATGCTCTCTGTCATCTTGTACCCTAACCATTTGTCTTAGAGTCACTTATTCCTTCAAGAAATAGGACTACCATCTTCTGATGGCCTTCAAAGTAGTTAGGAGATTACATAACTATAGTTATTTTCTTTGCTATATAGATTCCTCTATTATTATTTACATCAGTAAAATATGCTTGTCTTAGGTCTAAGGAATCAATTCAGATTTGGTTAACAAAACTGAGAACTGTGTGTGTATTAACAGTTTTATCATTTTTTTTCATTTAATGTTCATAATAAACTATCTGTGTTTGCAGTGGAATAAAAAATTACTTGATTCATTTCTAAAATCAGCATATCAGGCAAATACTGTATATACTCAAAACCATGTGAAAAAAATAGTTTGAATTGCACATAATGTATTAAAAAAGATGATTTTGTGATTATAATCAGACATAGTTATATGAATACTGGAGGCCCTGTGCACAAAAATTTGTGCACTTCGGGGGGGGGGTCCCTAAGCCTGGCCTTTGCCCTCTCACAGTCTATATGCATCCCCCCTTGGGGGATGTCCACCTGCTGACTTAGACTCATTCCCCATGAGATTGGACCTAAGCTGGCAATCAAACATCCCTCTGGCAGCCCAGGAGCCCTCAGGGGATGTCCATTTGCCAGTGGGGAGCAGGCCTAAGCTGCAGTTGGACATCCTTAGTGCTGCTGAGGAGGTGGGAGAGGCTCCCACCACCATCGTTGTATTGGCAGCCATCAGCCTGGCTTGTGGCTGAGCAGAGCTCCCCCTGTGGGAGCACAGTTACCACCAAGGGGCAGCTCTGGCATTGAGCATCTGCCCCCTGGTGGTCAGTGTGTCTCATAGTGACCAGTGATTCTTCTGTTAGGGTCAATTTGCATACTAACCTTTTATTATATAGTCTAGAGACCTGGTGCATGGGTGGGGGCCGGCTGGTTTGCCCTGAAGAGTATCTCAGATCAGGGTGGGGGTCCTGCTGGGGTGCCTGGCCAGCCTGGGTAAGGGGCTGAGGGCCTTTTCAGGCTGGCCACATTCCCTTCAGGGTGGGTGATCCTGCTGGGGTTCCTGGCCAGTCTAAGTGAGTGGCTGATAGCTGTTTGCAGGCTGGCCAAGCCCGGGGTGAGGGTGAGGCCATCCTGGGTGAGGGGCTGATGGCTGTTTGCAGGCTGGCCATGGCCCCAAGCAACCCAAGCTCCCAGCGAGGCTGGCTGGAAGCAGGTATCTGGGATTTATTTATCTTCTATAATTGAAACTTTGTTGCCTTGAGCAGAGGCCACAGCCATCCAGGGCAGGCGGGAAGCTTGGCTTCCTCCATCTCTAGGGCAATCAATACTCCTGCTTGCTCCATCTCCCTGGCTGCCAGCTTGGTTGGGTTAATTTGCATATAGTAACTCTAGTTGGCTGGTGGGCATGGCTTGGGGTATAGCAGAGTGACACCAATTTGCATGTTTCTCTTTTATTAGTGTAGATTACCAACATGAAAGGTATGCAGTATGATTAGATAATAAAGTGCACAAATATAAAATTTAATTTTATAGTGTTTTTAATTATGTATAAAAGAGAGCCATATGGTTGAATGTCCAGAGTTAAATGTCATATACTACCTCTGCTTTACAAACTGTGTAATTAAAATTCAGATAATATATGCCCCAAGAAGCAAAATTAAATGTCATATTAATATGTTCTGAATCTAGACTTGGGGTCAATTACTGCCTAGTTAAACACCAAACACATTGGACTGCAATATTTCTCAATAAGATAAAATGTACCTGCTTTTGTTTCTTAGTACTGATATATGTTTACTAGTGACTCCAAATTATTTCTTCCTTGAAACTGTTCCCTTTCATTGTCCTGTCTATTTGAACAGATACCATGTCTCATTTCACTTCTCTCTTTTACTGGGGAGAGAATTAAATAATCTATAACTTAATTTGTGTTAAAAAAATCTTTTCCAGTTCCCACACTGATTATCTGCCCATATGAACAGACTTTAAAAAAAAAGTAAATGTAAATTCTTTGTTGTTTGAAGTATTACATAATTCCCCTTCCCACCCACCCCCATTGACCTCTCCCCTTCTGCCCCCAACTCCTAACACATGCCCTCACTTCCCCTACTTCCCCCATCTGTATCCATTGGTTTTGCTCATATGCATGTGTAGGTAGTGCACAGGAGGTTTATCTCGGTGCAGCGGCTGATGCAATTCTATGAGCTCACTCCATCAGTTCAGATCTTTCTGGCAAACCAGGAAGATGACAACGCCCGCCTAAGCCCCTCCTACAGCCATGTACACAGTACCCTAACCTTTACGCTCATTGGCTCCCTAAGAAGATGTTCCATGATTGGCCACCTTCAGCTATAAATATGCTGTACTTCCACAATAAAATTAGACCTGCGTCCCAGAACCTGGTCTCCGGAGTCGTGCATGCAAGTGTCCTAGCGCTAGGGGCTCCGCCGTCCTCACCCTTCGGAAATCCCCTGCTTCAGCATGCATACAAGGCCTTTGGTTGATCTCTTACCCCCTCACCTTCTGCCTTCCCTCACAGTCTGTTCCATGCTTCTGTGACTCTGGTTCTAGTTTGTTCATCAGTTTATGTTGTTTATTATAGTCCACAAATGAGTGAGATCATGTGACATTTATCTTTCTCTGACTGGCTTATTTAATTAGCATAATGCTCTCCAGTTCCATCCATGTTGTTGCAAATGCTAAGAATTCCTTCTTTTTTATAGCAGCATAGTATTCCATTGTGTAGATGTACCACAGTTTTCGAATCCACTTATCTGCTAATGGGCATTTAGGCTGTTTCCAAATCTTAGCTATGGTAAATTGTGCTGCTATGAACATTTATTAAATGCTTATTCTACTAATAGAAAAAATAAACTTCAAAAGATTCTAGAAGCTTATTTATTTAAGAAAAACACCACTGAAACAATAAAAGGTATAATTAAGCATTGTATATGAAAACTAAAGATTGCATTATGTGATTCTACACGGAACTTAGACTTTGAATGAGACAATTTTCTGAGAGAAGTTCGTAGTCTATACAGGGCAAGGGTAAAGGAAAGAGGATAAAGATGAGCTCTCTTCACTAGACTGAAAGGGAATCCAGAGGTGTGAAGGGAAAACCTGGGAAGCTTGCTGTTAGTGTGTTGAAAAGAATAGTTTAATAGTATTTGGTGAATTAAGGCAATTGGGGGCAAATGAACCAAAATAACAGAGGTTGACAAGATGTCTACACAGTTTCAAAGCATGTTGAAAACCTTAGCTAAATAAATAAATAAATAAATAAATAAATAAATAAATAAATAAAGGAGGAGAAATCTTATTTTCCCTTTCTCTTTAAAATGATTATTTAAAATAATGCAGGAACTATAACCATGCTCCAATTACAAAGTAGAGAATCCATATCAACTAGTTTAAGCAGAAAAGCATTTATTAAAGGATCAAGGCAATGGTTAAAGAAACAGACTCTAGGCTGTTTCCAGGGGTGAGTTTCAAGGCTGAACTATAGAACTGAGGTCCCAAAAAGCTGCTTCTCCTGCCACACAACCAGAAAGCAGCTTACAAAACTGCAAAGCTCTGTTTACATCTGTTAGCTCAGAAGACCATTGCCTCTGTATGATTGGCAACAGTGAGATGAGCTTCCTTTCTCCTACCATGTAACCCAGTTTTTAATTTAAGTCTTGGGCAAGTGCATCAGATACAGTACTTGAATCACATGCAAAATGCATTACAGTTTTCATTGGCTTCCATGGTAGGGGGTTGAACTAGACGGTGAGCAAGCCAGTCTGGTATTTGTCACATAGGATTGTCAGGTAAACTATAAGACACCCAGTTAAAATAAGAAACAAATAATTCTTAGTATAAACATTTTATGAATATTGCAAGGGACATGGCATACTGATATAAAATTTATTTGCATGTGATTCAGGTACTGTCTATCTGATGCACTTATCCAAGACTTAAATTAAGACCTGGGTTAGTTACATGGTAGGAGAAAGGAAGCTCATCTCACTGTTGCCAATCATACAGAGGCAATGGTCTTCTGAGCTAACAGATGTAAACAGAGCTTTGCAGTTTTGTAAACTGCTTCCTGGTTGTGTGGCAGGAGAAGCAGCTTTTTGGGACCTCAGTTCTATAGTTCAGCCTTGAAACTCATCCCTGGAAACAGCCTAGAGTCTGTTTCTTTAACCATTGCCTTGATCTTTTAATAAATGCTATTCTGCTTAAACTAGTTGATATGGATTCTCTTCTTTGTAACTGGAGCATGGTTATAGTTCCTGCATTATTTTAAATAGTAAAGAGAAAGGGAAAATAAGATTTCTCTTCCATTTTTAAACTTATAAACAGCATAAAAGTAAACATTTATAAATATAGCTTCCATTCCCCCAGTCTAGTAATCCTATATTACAAATGGAACAAATCACTTTCGTATTTTTTACCATCCTATCTCATATGCAGATATCTTTTTTTATATTGTGATCATAATGCAGATATAATTTTACATCATACTTTCTTCTCTAACCATAATGCCATAAATACTTTCTGTGTTGTTTCATAGATTGTATAATTATTTTAATGGCTGTAAAGCAGTTCTGGTTGCTGCATCATAATTCATTTAATTATTCTCTTCTTTTTAGATGCAAAAGATCTTTTTGCCATTATAAATAATTCTTTAGCTAATAAAAAGTTTTTATCCTTCTGAATTATTTACTTGAGATAAATTCCCAGCAGTGGGATAACTAGGTCAAAGATTGTGAACTTTGTGTCTCTTAAAATGTTTTTCCAAAATGCTTTCCACAAGGGATGTAACAATTTTAACTGGGTAGCAAATTTTATTGATAATTGAATTAAGTGAAGTCAGTGAAAGCTAAACATCATTTAGAATGTATGTGACCCAGCTTTCTACAACCCACACACAGAAAGGGAAAATGCAGTTAGAGAGTGTGAAACAAATAAACAACATTAGAGTTTTATTTTTAACAGAACTTGACTTTTCTGATTGTTTAAGTAAATCTTATTTATTGTAAAGTTTAAAAAATGTCTTTGCACAAGGAACCAGAAGTAGCTTCTTCATGTTTGGTTTTTTTAATTGATAAAAATTAACACCAGCCCTAGCCAGTTTGGCTCAGTGGATAGAGCATTTGCCTGCAGACTGAAGAGTCCCAGGTTAAATTCCAGTCAAGGACACATGCCTGGGTCATGGGCTCCATCCCCCATTGGGGGCATGCAGGAGGCAGCCCATCAATGATTCTCTTATCATTGATGTTTTTGCCTCTCTCTCCCTCTCCCTCTCCCTTTCTCTTTAAAATCAATAAAAATATATTTTAAAAAGAAAAGAAAATTAATACCAAATATTTATTATTTGGTGTCAGATTTGGCTCAGAAATTTGCTGTTGCTGCCAATGTAGTGGCCATTTGGCTTCTGGTGAGGAGAAATGGTAAAAACACATTATTTTTAACTATACTGCACTTTCTATTTAATTCCAATGACATTAAAATATGGAGTTTTGTCCCAGTCATTAAATCCAACCAAGACTTATGAGTGTCATATCATACTTTTCCATCAGTATTACCCTCCCCCCAACCCCCCATCCCTGTGGCTTTTTAGAGTTCATCTCTAACCACAGGCAATTTCTGGGGTTGGATGCTTAATACAGAGGAGCCTGGATGATTCCCACTAGAAGACAGTAATTTTGGTCCCACTTGAACTATCAAAATAGAAAACGCTTTCAAGTGTCAGATCTCCTTATGACACATTGCTATCTTAGTGGTAAATTTTGGACAAACCTGATTACATAATTATCATGATGGTAGCAGACATTTTTCAGAGTTGAGCAACTTTTCTTGTAGTAGTCTGACTGAATAAGACAAGAGAACAGCATTTTTATTGGGTGTGGGGAGCAGACAGTTAATATTTTCAGCTTTCTGGGCCTCTTTGTCACAGGATTCAATTATGCCCTGATAGAGAGAACCAGCTATAGAGAATATGCAAATAGATGGGTATGGCTGTGTTCCAGTAAAAGTACGTATATTTACAGGAAAAGCTCTAGGCCCGTTTGGCCAGCTGGCTACAGTGTGCTGACCCCTGGTTTCAGGAATCTGACTTCAGATGACCTCCAGTAGTAACACAATTCTGTTTCAGAGATCTTTTAACACTAATAGGATAATCAACTTTACAACAAACAAGAAAATTTAATAAGAAAAATAAAACTTGGCTTAAAATGAACTCTGATGATGTCTTACAAAGAAATAAAAGTTGTGTATGAGATAATCCAGAAGCAATAAGAAAGGATGCTGCTACTTATAAATAAACTTGGAAGAGAGATCCAGAATCTGACAGGGCTTTAGAAAATGGATGCCCTCAACAAGTTCCAATCAAAAAGGTTCAATCCAACCTAGGACTGGACTGAGGTGGCCTAGCCCTCATCCTTTCATAGTTTTTGTTTTCTAAGAGTTTGAGTCAGTCTATGGAAAGAGTATTGACCTTGGACAATGAATGCCTACAGTTAAGAAACATCCTTAAGCACTGCACACTGCCCCCATCCCAATGGACAACCCTGGGGGCTGTGTTAGGGGTTGAGTCTCTGAAGTAAGGAGGAAAGTGGTGGGATGGGAGGCATTCCTAGTCCAGTGTCACTGCCAATCAGTGGGAGAGTCAGAGCAGAATCTAGAAGTGCTGTCTGCATTGTAGTACAGGTGAACATCAGTTTTCAGTTTTTACTTCAACTTTAGTTAGTAGGCTCCCATTAGTAGCATGTGCTGATTATTCTGAGTTAGAATATGCTCAGCTATCATACTTATAGTAAATATAGCCTACATAACAATGGCTAACATGTATTGTATACATGGAGGTCCATGTAGTTCTAAAAATATAGTTTTCTGTTCTCACAGCAACTTTATTAAGTGTGTGTATGTGTGTGTGTGGTGTGTGGGGATCAGGGGGGTTATTATTCACATTTCCAAGCAAGGAACCAGAAGAACTAAAGATTTAGAGAGCTGCCCTGAGCTACACACTGGCTGTGGCCACCACACACGCAGTTGTCTTGACTGTAAGGCTCTTAAACATAACATTTTACTTTCTCTTTTTGGTTATGTAGGTGACAAGAGATCGTTCTTCCTTTTTTTCCTATTACTTCAAGTAAGCAAGTGGACAAATGCAGAAAATAGAACACTTCCTATTAGAAATGTCTGGTCACCTTTAGCACAGTCCGTAAGAAATCTGAGCTGTAAAACCTCCCTACACATACAGGAATGCTACTGTCGCTCTTCTGCTACCTGGTCATTGAGCAAGGTGCACCCTCATGGGTAAAAGCAAGTGTTCCCCCATGATAGGGTCAGGGGCGGGTTAGGGAGTTCCCTGGAGTTGTAGGAAGATGGATTCCACAGGGGACAGTGATTCTGCTCGTCCCTCTGTAAGACCAATACTGTTCCTATTTCTTCTCAGTCTGGGCAATAGTATCCCGTGGCTTCGCCTCATGCGATTAGACTCTCCCAGACTCTCTTTCTTCTACTTCTTAGAATCATCTTCATCTTCACTCCCTCCAGCTGTTCCTTGGTGTCGATCTTTGATTCCCTGATGGCTTGATCACAATAGTGATATTTTTTCTTTAAACTATAGTAATTTTGCTCCACAGTTCAGAGGTTGATGTGAACATGGAGGTGGGAAACAATTGAATGAAGATGCAAAAGACCTATTCCTCTATGTTTCATGGAAACTTAGCCCTCTGCAGTCCTGGTTCCCAGGCTCTGGAATTCTAGGAGTGACCAAAATATAAAAAACATCAGGTGTTATTACATGTTGACCAAGTTTTAAATTTTTTCCAATAAGGATACTTGAAAAAAAAAACCCCAAACATTAACACAAATAATTACTACCATAACCAGTATTATTTCATAAGAGAATATTTTTAACACCAGAAGCAGGCCATACTCTTAGAAAAAGAAAGAGTGCTTTCTTTAAATTGAACTCAATTTGTTTTATAAAAAGCTCACTACATTGCCCTCATATTTTTCATTTGTCCTCTGACAGCTTATAACTTAATTTTGAGCTGGCTCAGGTCCAAGGCCTGGTCGTTAGGGAAGTGCTGGTGTAATGGAATGAGCCTTATCTTTGGAGTCAGACAGGTCTGGCTTCAAATCCCGGCTTCTTCACCTGACCTTGAGCAAAGCGGATGATGGGTCTGAGGCTCTCCTAATAGGAGGACTTGGGAGGCATCCAGCACGGAGCTGTGTGTAACCTGGTGAGAGTCTATTCTAGATTCATGTCCACTCTTTATATATCACAACCATTGAACAAGGAGCAAGCAACCTTACATGAAAGCTATTTTTAATGGTTTGGTTTTCATTGATATAAAAATGCCAGTTGTTTAAATTATAGCCTTTCCATAAATCCACAAACACCAATTCGTAAAAGTAAACTCAGGTGATTCTGAATTATGCCCTGCAATGTTTTGCATAGTTCGACAATAAACAAACAAAATAAATAAATAAAATAAACATGAATCTGGTTCATTTCTCAGACTCTGAGCTAACCAGACACTGTTAGTGTGAAGGCCACCTGTGTGACTCTTATTCTGATAATCTGAAAAGAAGTTTCCCTTGCCTATTCAACTCGGTCCAATGCAATTTCTCTTTGACATGTTCCAAACCCACTCCACTACACAGGAGGATGTGGAAGGCCACATGAGGAATAAACCCCAGGAAAAGTTGAGTTTATAAATTATTATTATTTTTAATTTTAGGGATTAAGACCAGTTTAAGGCATAAAGAATCCTTTAGCCGTGAAAGGTAGCAAAATATACCACCCCAAAATACGACACTTTGGCATAAGAATTGTTTTGAGCTAAAAGCACTTGAGAAGGAGAAGATATAAGAAAAGTCCTTGCCCTTCCCTTGTTTGCCTAAATCAGTTTTGCATGACATAAATGTATTACTCTTCTCTCTACCGAGAAAGACAAAAGTTAATCACCAGAAACAATTTTAGATCCTGCCTGGCTGGAGATGGCACCAGGGGGGTCTACATAACAAACTTCACTAACTAGCCTTCATCTGCTATTGCCTTCCTCCCATATATTTACCTTCCCACAGTTTGCCTGCCTGAGAAGCCAGAAACTGCTTTTTCTTTGTCCTGTTATTTCTTAACAAATTCATTGTTCTTTTTTCTAACAATATGCAAATTGAAGTTTTAAGCCATCACTTTGTTACTCAGTTTTTTTCTTGGTATCTCTCACGTGTGCATGGGATATGCATATAATAAACTTCTGTTTGTTTTTTTCTTGTTAATCTCTTTTATTGTAGGAAACTCAGCCAAGAACTCAG
Source organism: Murina feae (assembly GCA_004026665.1). NCBI lineage: Eukaryota > Metazoa > Chordata > Mammalia > Chiroptera > Vespertilionidae > Murina > Murina feae. The sequence goes on from PVJC01019362.1 coordinate 10,771, forward strand.
AAAGGTAGGAGAAAAATTATTTTTCTTCTCCTATGCTCCATATCTTTTTAGACTTTTGTAGTTATTGCTATAGCTCCAACACCTTGAAATAACTCCTGGCCGTGACAGGTATTGAAACTACCTTGGGTTTTTTGTGTTTTGTTTTGTTTTTGACTCAGCCTTAAAACCCAAAATCTCTTGATGGCTTTGACCATCACTTGTTTTGAAGCTCTATGAAACTTCTCAGGTTTTGCCCAGGGGAAATGGTTTTTTGCTCACATAGCTCAGCTAACTACAGGGACAGATTATAACAATCCCAAGAGACTCTCTAGTATGAATCCCTCCATACAATTCTTTTGCAATTAGGATGAATAATTTTCCTTCTCTCACTACTTCTTTCTCAGATCCTTGCCCTTTGAAGCCTGAAACTGATGTAAATGCTAATTTGAAATTAACATACAATTTCCTTGCTAACCTTCTCTGGCTCACTTCCAACTTCTTATCATGGCCTCTCACACATACCAGAGCCACCAATTTACTTCATCTTTAAAGAGCTCGTAACTATTTTTGAGGTAAAGTTAAAATCTATTAAATTCTCTCTCTTGTGTATGTGAATGTATGTGTCTATGATAAGGGGTGTATACGTGTGCAGGTGTATTTGAAAAGCAAAAGAATTAGACTAATGTCTTATAACTTTCTGTGTACCTCATGAAGCTGTAGGAGCAATTGAATCTGGAAGTAGTCACTTCTGTTTATCCCAAAATTTCAGAAGTTTCTGACATTGCTTACTCTTCAGGTATGTTATTGAAAGGGCACTCATGCAGGTGATAGATGCCATGGGGCACTATCCCAAAGACCATCCCTTTTGCCTGGGGTTGTCTAAGCCTAAATCCTTTTAATCTTGAAATTTTTTCTGCTTTTCTTATATGTTCTCTTAATTTTTGTGCCTATTTTTCTAATGCATAAGTTCACTGAGGATGATTTGGATTTCAGTGACCACTCTGGGGAACATTTGAGTTTAACATAATTGCTCATTTGAGAGATGTATTAGAAAGAAAGGGAATAATATTTCCCAGGACAAACAAGCAACATTTTTCATTGGTACCAGAGGCTCCTAAACAAAACGCTCCTCAAAACTTGCTTCACTAAGAGATTTTTTTGACCAAAGCTGCTGGACAATCTTTAAAAATTTGTTTTTATTGTTTAAAGCTTTACATATGTCTCCACCCCCTCTCCCCCCACCCTCCCCATCAGGGGCAGGGCCATGTGATAGGCTAGAAATGGGGCACTGATCAGGGGGTGGGACCAAATGATAGACTGGAAGTGGGCACCATATCAGGTGTGCAGGTCCTCCTGATAGTCGAGAAGTGGTCACCATTTCAGTGGGCGGCACCTCGTAATGGCCGGAAGTGGGCAGCTAATGGGGGGGGGGGCATGTGATAGGCTGGAAGTGGGCACCTGATCATGGGGCAAAGACATGTGATGGCCAGAGGTGGACAGGTGGTCAGGAAGTGTGGCCACATGATTATTGAAGGATAGGGCTCAGTTCCCACCTGATCTCTGCCTCCCGCTGTCTAAGGGATCGACACATTTCTCCTCCCAGACTGGTTTGAGGACTCTGGGGCTGCAGGCAAGACCTGAATCTAGTGACAGGCTGAGGCCAAGGCTTAGCTGGTCCCTGGAGCTGCTGTAGAGCTCTGAGTGTGCTGTGTGCCAAATGGGTTTTCCAGGGGAGGAGAGATGCGTCAACGGAGGTGGGGTGGCATCAGGGACTTGTACCAGGTGGCACCTGGACAGAACTATGTCTCAGAGAGTGAATGCAGGAAGTTAGGCCATTTACAGAAGGTGAATCAATTTATTTTCGAGGTAAAAGAAAATCTGCCAAGGGTGGCAGGCGGGGGAATCCCGATACAGGGAAAATTATGGTACTTTGGAATCTAAGCCACAGCTGGGGAGGAGATGCTGGGGGTTCTACACACAAGGCCCAATGTAGGGAGACTCCAGCAAACTTACCAGCTTGGAGGGAACCTGGGACAAGAGCAAGAGTCAGAGACAGAGGTGTAAATAAAGGAACCCTGTCACCTGGGGTTGAAGGAGGGGTTTAGGAGAAAAAGGTGGAACCCATCTGAGCAAATGGCCACAGGGTGAAGATGCTTACCCAGAGATCACAGGTAAAGGATTTTCAGGCTGTGGGCAACCAAGGGTTCCCATTCTAGCTCAGTCCTTTTGAGGAGGAAGCTGGTCTTGCAAGGAAGGTCAGGCCATAAAACCGAACAAAGCCTTGCCCTGTGGGAGAGCAGGGGGCTTTATTCTGGCACCAGCCAGCTCAGAACCATCCTGGGGGTTGCCCTTCCTCCAGGGCCTCGAAAGGGGGAAGTGGGGCAGAAGGTTATAAAGGCAAAGTCCCTGTGTGTCATGACACACTGATTTGGAAATTCTTTCCTGGTGTCCACGAGGCCTAGTGTTAATAAAAGGTCTCCTTCCGGTTTCTCTGTGAGGCATGCATGGCATTTCTTTGCTCTTCTACAACACTTTTGCTACTGTGTGCCCATGAGAAAGTTTCTGTCCCTCTCTGTGCTGCTGTTGCTGTAGAAAGACCAAAAAACTAAACGACGCTTTGAAGAAGTGGAGAAATCAGTTTTAATCACGCGTGGACTCTGGGAATCTTCCAAATCAGAGTGGGGGTAATACATGAGAATTTTGCCTTATAACTGCCCCTCGAGTTCATTGTTTTGCAAATAAACTCCCTACCCCGACGCCCTGGAGGAAGTGCAACTTTTCATCTACCCTTCCCCTAGGAGTTCCAAGGTTTCATTGCCAGAACAAAGCCCCCTGCCCTCCCACAGAGCAGGGGTTTTTCGGCTTTACGGCCTGACATTCCTTGCAAGACCAGCTTCCTCCTCACTGTAGCCTCACCTTTACAATGGGCCACAACTGCTGCTTATGCTAGCCCACTTGCCCTGAGAACTTTCTGTTTCTTAGTCAGCATCCAGGCCTCTCTCAGATGGGCTCTGCCTAGGTGCCACCCTTTCCTCCCCCAGCTTTCCCAGCACTTTACAGGACCCTCTGGACTCCTTCATGGATGTTGGACAAGCCACTGCTCTTTCATCTCCTTTCCAATCCCAGCTGTCAGAATCCAACACGAAAGAGAGAGCAAGCAAGAAGGATGTTTTGGGAGGACTTTGGCAAAGGGACTGTTGACAGGTGTCGAGCAGGAGTAGACTGCCAACAAGGGACATGGCACCCGGGAAACAGAGACCATTTAGGGTCTCAAGGGTTTGGAGACAGGTGGTAACACCTAGGTGGGTAGGAGAACAAGGGGACATGGCCATGTGATAGGCCAGAAGTTGTCATCTGATCAGGTGGCAAGACCATGTGATGGCAGGAAGTGGCACCTGATAAGGGGCTAGGATGAGGTGATGGCTGGAAGTGAGCACCTAATTATGTGCCGGGGTCACATGAGGGCCAGAAGTGGACAGGAGATCAGGGATTGTGGCCATGTGATCCTTCAAGAGTGGGGCTCAGTTCCCACCTGATGTCTGCCTTTTCCTGTCTGAGAGATCAACACACTTCCCCTCCCAGATTGGTTTGAGGACCCTGGGGCTGTAGGCAAGACCAGGGGTCTAGTGACAGGCTAGGACCCAGGCTTAGCTGGTCCCTGGAGCTGCCATAGAGCTCTGAGAGTGTTGTGCGTCAAATGGGTTCTCCAGGCGAGGAGAGATGTGGCCAAGGAGGTAGGGTGGCATCAGGGATTTGTATTAGGTGGCACCTAGGCAGAGCCCATCTGAGAGAGTGAATGCAGGAAATCAGGCCATTTGCAGACACCAAATCAATTTCTTTTGAAGGTAAAAGGAAATTTGCCAGGGGAGACAGGCAGAGGAATCCGGACACAGGAAAAATTATGGTACTTTGGAAACTGAGCCATAGCCAGGGAGGAGAGAGTGGGAGTTCTACACACTAGGCTCTTAGCCCAATGCAGGTAGTCTCAGTCAAAGTTACCAGCTGGGAGGGAGCCCAGGATAAGTATAGGAACCCTGTCCGCTGGGGTTGAAGGAGGGGGTTGAGGGGAGGTTAGAGCCGATAAGAACAAATGGCCACAGGATGAAGGTGCCTTCCCAGAGGTCACAGGTAAAGCATTTACAGGCTGTGGGCAACCAATGGTCCAAATTCTAGCTCAGCCCTATTACTGCTGTGTCCCATAAGGAAGCTGCTGTCCCTCTCTGTGCTGCTGTAGCCTCACCTTTACAATGGGCCACAACAGCTGCTCATACTGTCCCACTTGACCTGAGGGCTTTCCCCTTCCTAGTCAGCACCCGGGCCTCACCACCCTTCCCTCCTCCAGCTTTCCCAGGACTTTAGAGGGCCCTGTGGAACTCCTTCATGGATGTTGGACAAACCACTGCTCTCCTGTCTCCTTTCCAATCCCAGCTGTCAGAATCCCACAGGAAAGAGAGAGCAAGCAGGAAGGATGTTTTGGGAGGACTTTGGCAAAGGGACTGTTGACAAGTGTCAGAACAGGGGCAGATTGCCAACTAGGGAAATGGCACCTGGGAAACAGAAACCATCCAGGGTTTCAAGGGTTTGGGACAAGGTGGTCACACCTGAGTGGGCAGGAGAACAAGGGAGCGCAGTGTCATGATAGGCTGGAACTTGTAGTTGGATCTCATTGACATCCCCACACACTCTTACCCCAAGGGCAAATCTGCACCTCCCTGCTTCCCCAGTGTTGTGTCCACTGGTTTTGCAAATATACATGCATACAAGTCCTTTGGTTGATCTCTAATGATAAAGTCATTCAATGAAAAATTAGATTCATTTTTTGGTAAATCCCCCTCCCCACCCTATCATTGTCTGCCAGTTGCCTCCCTATATTCAGCTCTTCCTCTTTTCCCTAATTCTTCTAATCTCTGTGTCTGAACCTCTATTTGTTCTTACCTTTCTTCCTCTTATGCAGATCACTTACTTTATCCCATCAATTTATGTATCTGAAATGCTAGTTTCATCTAATGTTTTAATTCTGCCATAAGTCAAGTATGTAGCCAATGGTAGAATTTAAATTTTGGAACCAAGTTAAATTAACTTTAACTGAAGATTTTTCTAAATCCAGACAATATAAGCAAATATTCATAGCAGAATTTAGAATTTGGAGGGGGGGGGTGCATAAGACCTAGGATTATCTTATTTTATTAAGTGGTACATATGTTGTTTGGAACCTCAGATGCTATACTCTGAATGCTATAGCTAATTGGACTTTTGCTATAGTTGTCAAAAAATTGCTTTATTTTGTGTTTTCAATATGTGGCATGTCAACTTTTATGTTAGTGACCAAAGCGCACAACACACTATATGAATAGTATAAAACAACTATGTAATGTGTAGCCCCTTTCTAAAAGCTATACTATCCTTACCACCTACAATCTTCTGGAAAATTTAAAAGAAAGAGTTCTTTAACTTAAAAATTTTAAAAACCTTCAGAAATCCTTGAACTCCCTTGACCGAAATACTCTTACTATTTCTTATCTTAACTAAAAAAGCCGTAATATTAAAATTAACCATTTCTTCGAGAAAGGTAAACCACACCCACCAGCCAATCAGAGACTGCATGCAAATTAGCCAGCCAACATGGAGGCTGCCACTCACGGACCTGAGTAAATGGCAGCTTCCATTGCACCAGGAGTGAAAGTGAAACTGCGGCCCGCACTGCTTATCCTAGCTCAAGCAAAACACGTTTGCAACAAAATATCATTCATAGAATCCTCCGGAGCTGAAGGAAACAGCAGGCCTGGCCTGAACACTAAGAGTAACATTGTCTCATTATAGACGCCGCAAGGTGAAGCAGAGAGGAAGCTTCGTTACTAGGAGGCCTCGGCTTAAAGGAACAGTGTATCAATTATAGAAGATAAACAAACCCCAGAAACCTCCGTCCAGCCAGTCTTGCTGGGATATTGGGTCAATGGGAGCTGTGGGCAGCCTTAAAACCTGAAAGCGCCAATCAGCCCGTCACCCACACTGGCCACAACCCAATGGGGTGAGGGACATTCCTGGGGGGCTTGGCCAGCCTGGAGACAGCCATCAGCCCTTCACCCAGGCTGGTAAGGCACGCCAGCAGGTGGATATCCCCAGAGGAGTCCCAGACTGTGAGAGGGCACAGGCCGGGCTGAGGGACCTCCCGAATGCACAGAGTGGCTGCAGGGCGAAACAGCTCAGGACCCAGGACCGGTGTGTGGGAAAGAGGCGGCAGGTTTGGTGGCCTGCTTGGCAGTTCCCCAGGCTCTTTGCAGGGCACCGGGGAGCGGGAAAGAGGTGGTGGGGGGTCAGTGGCCTGCTTGGCGGCTTCCCAGGCCCTTTTCGGGGCACGAGGGAGTGGGAAAGCAAGGCAGCAGGGTACCAGTGAGTGGGAAAGAGGCAGTGGGGGCATCTTGGCCTGCTTGGCAGCTGCCCAGGCCCTTTGTGGGGCACCGGGGAGCAGGAAAGCAAGGCTGCAGGGGCTGAGGTCCTGCTTGGTGGCTCCTCAGACCCCTTGGCTACACCGGGGAGTGGGAAAGGAAGGCAGCAGGGGACTGGTGAGTGGGAAAGAGTCAGCGGCCTGCTTGGCAGCTCCCCAGGCCCTTTGGGGGGCACTGGGGAGCAGGAAAACAAGCTCTTGGGAGATGGGGGCCTGCTTGGCGGCTCCCCAGGTCCCTTCCGGGGATCAGGGAGCAGGAAAAGGCTAGCCTGAAAACGAGGCAGGGTTTCCCTGCTTTCTGGTGGCTGGATGAAGATGAGCAGTGGGCAAGCTTGGGAGGCAGGCAGCACCCAGCCTTGGCCACAGCTCAAAAAAGAGAACAACATGCAAGGGAGGGCAAGAGTCTGAGAGATCAACATAGAGGGGGTGCCTGCTCCAAGCCTGGGGGCAGGCCCCCAGCAGGTAGATACACACAGGAGGACTGCTCCGAGCCTCAGATGCGGCTGGGGGCAGGTCCCCAGTGGCGACACACACACACACACACACACAAAAGGCGCCTGGCAGACTGGGTCCATCATAGGACATCCACTGAGGGTTCCAGACTGTGAGAGGGGGCAGGCTGGGCTGAGAGACCCCCCCCCCCGTGCACAAATTTCGTGCACCGGGCCCCTAGTAGTCACATGTTCACTCTCTCAGGGACACACTGGTCACTGGAAGCCTCATGCACTTAAAGATTTCACTGTTTAAACAAAACTCTTCTCTGCTGCATGCACATAGAACAAAATATTGCAAAGGACTCGTGTACTGTACTGATTCTTATCATCAATTGGTAAAGCTGCCTTCCTATAACATCTTCCTAACCAGTATCTTTATGATATTCAACCAGAAGACTTCATCTACTGGAGGAGACAGGAAAGAAAAACAACTCTTGCACCTCCCTGGAAGTGAATTTAGCAGGTAATGTTAGCAATCAACACTGTGGATGAAAGGGGCCATGTTCTAACCTGACTAGTTCAGGGGAGGCCTACATGGTGGTTGTGCAAACTCAAAGACCTAAAATAACTACAAAAGATGGTCTGAAAATTAAATATTTAACTACAAACACGTTATAGTGGGTAGTCATGTGCTAGGCCAGTATTTTCCCTGACAAAGATCAACTTAGATCTTTACTGAGCCCATTTGTTTTTTTGCCTCTAAGATAACATATCTGGGAAATTTCTGGGTAACTTGTAACTTCCCTTTTTTCTGGACCCCTCAGAGCACAACAAATGGCACCAGGGCATTTCCTCATTGTTATTGTTACCAACCGTTAAGCTATCCTGTGTCCATCTGTGTAAAAGAAGCACATGTCCATCATTTCACTTTTTATCCGATCCCAGAGGCTTCCCTGCTTTGCTTTATCCCACCTCCTTAATCTATCACCAATGGATTTCCTGTAACCCACCTATGTCCCTTTCCTTTGTTTGCAATGTATAAACACGCATGTAACCTGCCATTCTCTGGAGCATTATCTCATTTATTGAGGTTCTACTTCTGGCATATGTTGACAGTTTGGCTCAAATAAATTCACAAAAATTCTTTACAGGTTTCAATGTTTTTTTTACGTTAACAATCCATCATTGAAATTCCAGGGAGTCAATCTTTGGGTTCACATTTCACAACTAAAGAGGGAATTCAGAATCCTATGAGGAAGGCTACTGGAACAGGGGAACTTAAGCTTAAGGTTCTTGAAAATTTTCTAGAATAATCCATCTTCAGACACTAACCTAAGAACTTTGGAACAAGCAGATGACCTCAGATAGTGGACAGATTTTGCCCCAGACAGTAAACCAGAACACCCGTCTAATTCTTGCTGTGTTTGATGGCTTGCATACATTCTCTTTCTTATTTTCTAAATATCACTGTTTTTCTTTAATACTTGCAGCCTTTTATATCTTTTCTTTCTTCCTAAAAATAATTAAAAATAATACTCTAAAGCCTTTCTTAGACTATCCCAAATACAGTCCACTCTCCTCAATCTAACTGATTGATAAATATGCCATCTACCACCAGACCTGCATAATTAAAACCTTTGGGCAATTTTGGTCTCATTGAATTAAACCATAGAGAATTACAGCTGGTGATGTTTCACTTGTGCGTAGACAAACAGGTGACCTTAAAAAAATCAACCAGTGACTTTGCTAGTGTCCTTCTTTCCAGAAAAAGAACCATGTATTATGATCTATTGATCAGGTCCTAAGTAATTCTAAATTTTAACTCAACAACTTTTGAAGGGCAAAGGGCCAGATACTTGTCATCTATCTGGAAAAGATTAATGGAGATCTAAATATATAACCCAGGTAATATAATGGCTTGATTTCAACTTTGTATCATAAATGACTTCTTTTTCCTTGGATCTCCATGTGCCCCACAGATACTACCTCCTTTGTGGCCATGACATTAGTCCTGTTTGTATCACACTAACATCTGATTTACCTTAGGAATATGTAAATAAGTAAATTGTCATAAATCACCATGATTGGAAAGAAGATATTTTATTATTATAATTCTATATATAATGAATATAATTGCATAAGTCAGATGTGAGTTCCTAAAGGGGGGCATCCATAATTATTCAAAGACGCTACCTGGGAGAATTACTGACTCACTGTTTGTGCAAAAAGTTAGTGCAGTATTCACCAAGGTGGGAATCAGACAAACAGAAAAGATTAAAAGAAACTTACTCTGTCAGAAGTTATTAGCAATGTCACCTCTGCCTTACATGGAAAACAGATCAGTTTCAACTTGTTGTCATGAGTAGGGATGCACACTTCTATTGCTGTTTCTTGATTGCCAGTTCTGGGGGCATCTGTGATTTTGCTAATACTTTTGTATATACTTGTGCAGGAAGTCACCGCTTGCCAATACTGTTAGTGCACCAAGGAACACAGAAGGCCGATGGACCTTTGGTGTTAGCAGAGCTGAGTGTTGAGATAGTGGTGGCTCAAGGCAATTCCCTAACATGATAATCCTTCTACTGTTTACCAAACTTTACCTTTGATATGTCTGTATGCATTGCTAAAGGGTGTGTTCAAGTAAATAAAAGGCAGGACCAGCCCAGTACTTGGTATGTCTCTTCAAGAAAGGTCATTACCTGGCCCCCAATGCCTTCTGAATTCATGTTTCTTGTGTAGCATTTTTATTTGTGCATTGGCCCATCCTTCAGATCCTGAACCCCACTGCGAAGGTCACAGCAACTTGGATCAATGAAATGAGTACAAGAAAGGTAGAGCAGGCTTAAGGACAAAGCATAAGGAAAATCTATGTGGCTTGCTAAAGCTGAACTTCATAGAATATAGAATTTATTATTTGACCTCAGTTAAGCAACTGAGATTCTTGGTTCTGAATCAGCCTACAGAGGCTATTCATTATTACTGTTTTTGTCATGGTGATCACACTGCTGGTTTGTTGATTTTATCCAGAGTCTTAAATGCTTCTTAAATGATAAAAAATCAAGAAGATTTTGTAATACTATTGACTATAGAGACAACTAAGCAATCCTTAGACAATGATATCTACTCTTTCTTAAATTGGTCAGCTTGCTGTAAGAGAGATAATTATAAAACAAAGATGAAGACACTGAGAGACTGAGATACAGGCAATGATGAGACTACATATGATGCTAGAATTCTGATCCGCAATCTCTGCAGCAATTGGTCAAGAAAGGCCAGAAAATGGTGATTACCAGCTTCTGTATATATAGTTTTTGCCCTCTGCCTCCATTTCAAAATAAGTCAGAAAGTCAAATATGCTCCCCAGATCAATCATATCAGATGCGCCACTTCTGTTTAGCCCAGCTCCTGCTTCCTCATGCCAACATCCTCCAGTCAGAGTACATCTGAAGCTTTCCATTTTGGGGCAGTATACAGTTTCTCCACTTCCCTGGCCTGCATTTGAGTTTCCACCAAAAAAATAATGCAAACAAACAAATGAAACCAGAAGGTGACCCCTAATACTGTTTGGTCTACATCTATACTACACTATAGCCACCAAGATGCCGATGGCCTCGCAACACTGAAGTAGCTTGTAAAGAATACTCCTTGCCAGGATTTGGTTGGTAACAGAGCATGAATGGATGCTGTGATGGGGGAGGAGCTGTACAGTTATGATGTTGTCGGTTATGATTTTAGTTAGAAAAAGCATTGTTCCTCCTGGAAATTGAAAATTTATGGAATAAACCCCTCCATCCGTCTGTGCAAAGTAAATGGCCTGTTTCTACTATCTGAGCCTCATGATAGTTTTTGCTCCTCCTCCCTAGGTGCCAAAAACCAACTAAGTGTAGAAATTGAGAGTTTAAAATTTTCAATAGCTGGGGAGTTTTCATTAATGCTTTGGCTGCCATGCAAAAAAAAAATATGCATGAAGGCTTGAATATAATAATAATCATTATTATTTTTTATTTTATTTATTTATTTATTTTGTGGTGGGTGGGTGGGACACAAGGAGCCCTGGTAGTTGAATTTTAGCTGGTTGTAGAAGTTTAACAGCAATACCATCAGCATCAGCATAGGATTTCTTTTTGTAAAGATGTTTAATGATTTCAACAGCTGCTGACCTAATGTATCCATCTTCACCTTCTGAATGTGCATGGTGTCTGGACAGTCAGGGCCTGGGCTGGACACACCCAGTAAGGACAAGGCTGGCCTGATGATGTCACTGTAGCTACTGAAGCTATTCATTCTCTCCTATGGCCAACTAGCTTCTTAAATATTGCACACTATGTTTCCTTAGGTAAGACTGTATTTTCATTCTGATTATAGTTAAAATTTGTGGGCCTAGATGTCAGTCTAAGATGAATTTGTAAAACTTCTTTTCTAATCTTTTAAGCATTTTTTTTAACTCAGAGAAGATATTTATTTTATTTCACAGTTTGAAGAGATGCCTCCCTCCATCCTATGAACACCGTCAAGAGATCTTACTTTAAAAATAATTCCTGATTATTCACTGATTCACCTGATTCTAGAGTCTCATTCTTATCATTATTCCTTCGTGTAAAAGATTAGCACTGTAATGAAAAGTTTTTAAAATTCACTCGTACACTCTACAGAAAATTCTTGATGTTTTACTCTTATTATTGAACCTCATTTTATTTGTCATATAAAAATCCTCAGTAAGAGAGTAGAAAACACTCTTGCCTTAAAGTCAGATTGTGTAGGTTTTTAAAAACTCACTTGATAATTATACAAATATGAAATGTTTAATATTTGTGAAAACATCAACCACCAAGTGAGTTCAGTTTTGTTAATATGGGGAATTAATTTAAATTCCTAGAGCTTCAGGGTTTCTAAAATCTGTAAATTAAAGATAATATGCAACCTGACAACTTCACAGAGCAGTTGTGAGAAAAATCTACTTTTCCAAAATACCTCAAGAATAGTAATGCCCCATAGTCATGTTCTTTTATTAAGAATTGTTTTAATCATAGTCATAATAATTCTTAAAATAGTTAATTGTTGTGTAGCCCATATGTTTTGTGGTCCTGCCCAGAAACTTTCTCTAAGACTAGAGCACTTATCCCCAGCTGCTGGAAGGGCTGAGAAAACGAGCCTTAGCTACCAGTGTTCCTTGGGAGTCATCTCAGATGAAATCACACCTCAACCTAATACCTGTTTTCAGGGATAGGCCACATCCAATGACTAATTAATACAGAGGTATAGATGACTGACCCCCTCACCTCAATTTGGAACAACTCGGAGGTCAGCTAACGCCTTCATTGGGACTGCATCACAGTTCAATCTCTCCTTAGGGCAATCCTGTTTCCTTCTATTCCCTTCCACTGGTGTCGATCCCAAGCTCTATCCCTATAAACACCCTACACGCTAATCTTCAAGTTAAAAATCTACATTACAGAAGATTCCATTTGAGTGCCAGATCCAAGAAAAAAGGTGCTAAGATGGGATTTTAGAGCTGGCTCACCTGTCTAGTTAAAAATGTGGAACTATTGTTACATGGAAAACAGTACTCAGCACTAACAATTCAATTACTGAAATGTTCACTAGTGGTAAAGTGGTATTGGTATGTCTATGAAAGAGAATTGCACCATTAGGTGGTGTCATGTATCAGGCATTTGAGAAATAGTGAGGATAAGGACAGTAGAATTGGGCAGCTATTGATAAAATTGCACTCTGGAAAAGGATAATGAAAGTTGAGAGTGATTAATTGGCAATACAAACTAAGTGTGAAAGCCAGAGGACTTCTTTGTAGCATATAAAGAGGCTCTCATTTCCTTCAGTGGAAGGGCAGAGAAAGCCAAGGTCCAGCTCCAGGACTTAATCATAAAGAGATTGAGTTTTATAGGTGACACTCTAAAAAGGGCTAGTCCACCATGCCAAGGTTATAGCCCTGATTAGAAGAGAATGGGGCCCTGAATATGAGATGGAAACATCTGAGTTGAATCTGCCTGTAAATCTTACATCACAGATTCCTCTCATCTTGCAGAAATGAGAATCTGGCATTTCCCCTTTGTGTGAAGAGCATTCAGAGCTGGTCTATTGCAAGACAATTGCCCCCTCAGGATATGCCCCTCCCAGGCCACTAAGCAATAACCACAGCCAAGGCTGTAATGTGCAAGACCTTCTAGGGGTGGAAAGGGACTATACACCCTGAAGGAACTGTAGGACTAGACAACACGGCCTGGCAGGAGCTGGAAAGTGCATGTGGGACTGTATTCGAAGGATGATACCATTAGGTGGCTGAATATGGATAAAGAGAACTTATGAGAGTTCTCTCCCAGGATACATAATGTAATGCCATGAAGCCCATGAGAGATACTATGAATTTTCTGTTCGTTTTGGTTCCCAGAAGCATGGAAAAGGCTGTGATCCACACCAAGTGGGGTTAAAAATGCCAGAATTTCCATAGCAGCTAGTGAAAGAAGGAATAACAAGTTTAAAAAATTGGGTTGTTCAATAGGATATAATTCTGGAAATTTTGCAAGATGGCTATATTTCATGGGACTACCTAAAGGATATGTCATTGCCATAGCAGTGGAGGCAGCATCACTGAACATGCCAAGGCTGACAATGGCAGATCTGGGCTCTAAAATCACTGAAGCCAGCTAGCAGAACTTCACCATCTCAAGCCAGGTAGACCCACTCAATTGTCATAATAAGTAGCAAGGTTGAAGTGACCACCACCAAAGCCTGACTCAGAGTTACAAGATGGTTTAGAGAACATAGCACACTTAGGGGCAAAATGGATGGGCAGCCAACTATACAGTAAGTCCTATCATTAACAGACTTTGTGACTTTAAGAGAAATGATGTGTAAAAAAATTCAATTTTACCATAGGCTAATTGATATAAACAAAAGTTAAGTTGATATGGCATCTCATCAATGTTATAATGAAATGACATTGAACAAAACAATGACATTTGAGGACCTGCTGTACTTAAATTTTTACAGTCGAGGAAATCAAGTTGGATGATCAGTAGACTAAGAGCAGCTGAGTCAATAAAATGTCACAATCTCTTACTGGTGTCTAGATTGGAGACAGTTTTCAAACCCAGAACTCACTAACTGAAAAAAAGTCTAGGTCGCCAAGAAGACAGGCAGTACAACAGTAACCAAATGTACCTCACAATAATTTTCCCAGTGTTTCCCCCAATGCACCTAATGCTATCTGTCAGAGTAATTTTATACTGAAGAGAAATGTCTAAATATTTTGAAGTCTGTCTATTGGCGACCCAAACATAATCACACCTCCTTCCCTGTTAAAGTGGGGGCTCTGTGAGGATCTGTTCCAGCTTATTTAGGTACAGTGTGTCCTTACAACAATCTATTCTTATTTTCCTGGTACTCAAATGTATAACTGGAATAGGTACACTTAGTAATTGGCACATCCCCTACCCAACCCAAAGGACCACGTTAGGTTCTTGGCTTATGAGACAAAAACTACTGTAGTAGGGATAGTTAGGTAAAAGCCCCTGAAACTTCTCCCTACTCCTTTTTACAGTAATAAATATGACACAAAAGTTATATAATGGGCTAGATGGCAGAAATCAGTTCCATTCTTAAAGTGCTAAAGAATTTAGTATAGAATCCACTATATCTTCATTTAATTTACCAATCTGGACCTTGAAAATACGAGATGAGTTCCACAGGATGACAATGGATTACTGCAAATGCAACCAAGTAAAAGCTCACTTGCTAACATACTCATTATGGGAAACCAGCCCTCACTGCCAAGGAAAGGAAATCCAGACTGGGAGTGAGTGGGGAGCTAAAATTACTGGACCCATGCTTTTTCTCCTGTAAAATTCAAGTTTGGACCTTGGGAAAATGGGACAGTTAAGCTGTGGAGAGTCAGGGTGAAAGGTCATATAGACTGTGCATTTGGTTGAGGGGTAAAGAGTGGAGTTAAAGACAGAGAAATAAAGGAAAATGTGCATCATTTATGAGGAGAAACCATGAGGGAGAGAGAGAGAGGGAAAAAATGGGAGAGAGTCCCTGACCTGCCTACTTTCTATTTCCAGGGCTAGTTAATTAAGGCCCAAATGAATCTCTTGACATTAGTGAATCCAAGACCTACTTCTGAAAAAACTCTAGAAATATGTAAGTAAACAAGCTGCTCTACCTGAGTTAGGTTGGTTAAATTGCTTACTCTCTTAGCAGCCATGAGTCTTGACTAGAACAATTATATAGTCTTTAGGTTTCAAAACCATTATGACATGTGTCTTTGAATTATTATAAAGATTAAGAATCTGAGCTAATGTTTTAGATACACAGAATGGAAATGAATTGAAATTTATATTAGTCAGACAGTGCCCCATAGAGAATATTCTAATACTGAGGTACATGACTTCTTGGCCTTAGCGAGTGAAACAGAACTAGGACAGAATTATCATTCACGTGGTTTTCCTTTCAACCAATGTCTTTGGAACAAGAAGTCCATGAAAATGAAAAATCTCCTTTGTTCTTCCCACTGAGACATTTTCTAAGGGGCAGGATTGGAAGTGACAGAGGACAAGAGTGAAATCATACTAAGGTCATTTTAATAAGAATTAAGTTATGATTTGAGTTCCAATGAGTTTCTCACTTTTAATTTTAAAATTTTCACAGACAAAATAGTAGTCAGATTTGAGATATGATATTGTACCATTATCAAAATATGTATGGGATGTTAGATGTCATACCAACAGACAGGCAGCAAAAGCATTCTGCCTGATTTTGGCATGCATGGAAATGGCCACATGGGTAGGGATGACCAGGAAGGAGGGAGCTTATTGATAGACCAGTGGTTTTCAAGGTGAGGTACCCAAAGCAGTAGCATCAGCATCAGCATCAGCATCACCTGGAAATTGGTTGGAAATACCCACCTCCACGTTTCTGGAGAATGCCCTGAATCCTAAATTACTGAAATTGTTATTCTCATGAACAACATTGATCTTGGATATTAGTTGCTAAGATGCTTTGGTTTTCATTTCCCAGATTGATGTAGCTTTTCTTCAGATCTTAAGAATAAAGATTATAAGAGTTCAGAGACTATGGATGTCAGAAAATGAGCCTCATTTCCTCATTGCAGGTAGTTTGTAGTTTGCAGTGACAGAGCCAGATGGTAGGAGAAGGCAAAGGGGGAAAGGAGATGTGGAAGGAGTAAGAAATGTGAGTTAGAATCTTACTTTATACTCTTGTTCTTAGTTTCTCCCTGAATCCCCTTGAAACACGGCACATTTTACTTGATGATTAATGGTAAAAGACCTTTCTGGAACAAATATTTTAATTACTTGATTACATAGTCTTTTAACCAAATTTGTTTTTAAACACTTCTCCATTAGAGATTAACTGAATGTAGACCTTGTACAAGGTGTCTACATATATCTTCCTGACACTAAGTTGTCTGAATTTATTTTCTTTTACTCATTAGCTCAGCTACCCTTAATCTGGGTCAAAAACAAAAATCCCCAAATGAACTTAAATTCCACAAGGGAAAGTAGCAAGACACAGGAGATGCATATATTTCTCCTCCAATCTTCTTTAAGTCTTCATGAGTATTGTGGAATTTTGTTTTCCTTTTTAATTACAGTTGGCATATAGTATTATCTTACTTTCAGGTATATAACATAGTGACCCCATAAATAGTTATTACAGTATTATTGACTATATTCTACTTGGAGATTTTCTTAAGTTATTCTATCTATTCTATTGAATTATTATAAAACTAGAGACCCAGTGCACAAAAACTTGTGCACTCGGGGAGGTCCTTCAGCCTGGCCTGTGCCCTCTCGCAGTCTGAGAACCCTAAGGAGATGTCCACCTGCTAGCTTAGGCCCGCTCTCTGGGCAATCAGGCCTAAGCTGGCAGTCAGACATCCCTCTGGCAGCCCGAGAGCCCTCAGGGGATATGCACTTGCCAGCAGGGAGCAGGCCTAAGCTGCAGTCAGACATCCTTAGCGCTGCTGAGGAGGCAGAAGAGGCTCCCACCACCACCGCTATACTGGCAGCTGGCAGCCTGGCTTGTGGCTGAGCAGAGCTCTCCCTGTGGGAGTGCACTAACAACCAGGGGCAGCTCCTGCATGGAGCGTCTGCCCCCTGGTGGTCAGTGTGTGTCATAGTGACCAGTCATTCCCAGTGGTTCTGCTATTAGAGTCAATTTGCATATTATCCTTTTATTATATAGGATAAGGGGTAAAACCATTAAATTTTTATTGAGTCTCAAAGCACTAGTCTAATTTATTAGTAGTAAGATAACATGTTAATGAATCATCAAATTTATTGAACTTAAAAAATAATCTGTCACTATAATCTTTTATTCCCAGAGGTACTGAGCATCACCTGAGAAAGTAAAAATGGCTAATGGAATATAATTAAAAACATACTGTTAAGTGCCTTACATTTCTCCCCTTGTCTTTTATCTTTTTATGTTGTGTTTATTATACCAAGCAAGTAAATAAGATTAATTTTAAAGTAAATTTGATTTCTCAGTCCCTAGAATTTGATTACAATTGGTTTTCTGAATAGATATATGGAATGTGCCACCAAGAGTACAAGCTGGTTTGTCTAGGAAAATGAGCAAAAAGTGAGGTTCAAGGTCTCTGTCATCAGAATCAGTGTATATCATCTTACTCCAGTATGCATGCAGACAACAGCCAATTTCTACCTGGTCCTTGAAACTTCATGATTACCTATCCCTTGTGTGATCCCTGGCTTTCTTTGCACCCTGCTGTATACCACTTACTTGGCACTAATAATATATGCTTGATTTTCTTCTTCTGGGCCCACTGTTCTTTCTTTTTCTATTGATTGTGTCTACTTTTGCTTTTAGTGTTATAAGATACTATGTTTTTGATGTCACTGATTAGTGTCAATATAATACAAAATTATAGTTAAAACCCTACCATTAGAGCTGAACAGAATGATCCTATCATCTAATAAAAGAGTAATATGCAAATTAACCATCACTCTAAGACAAAGATGGCCATGCCCATAGCCACAAGATGGTGGTGCCCAGTCCCCTCACCCCAGCTGTATTCACTGCTGCCCGACACAAACTGCAGAGCCACTGTGTGCAATCGTTGGCTGCTCAACACAAAGCTCTGGGTGTGACTGGTCCAAGGTGGGGCCCCCGTGGGGCCACCATGTGCAATGGTCGGCTGCCCGGCGCTTTGCGCCAGGTGTGCCAGGTCAGCGGCGGGGCCCCCACTGGGCCATGTGCGCTCACCAGCCCTTCCCCCTCCGTGCACGAATTTCGTTCATCAGGCCCCTAGTTTTGCTATAGAGTAAGATTTAGTGCTTAGAGTAAGAGTTCTATCAATATTTTATCTATATTGACTGTAAAATAATAAGAATACATAGGGATTTGCAGTGTATAAAATATGATAAATATTTATAGTTCTCAAGAATTCCAGTGATCTCAAGTAAATGGAAATTCTGTCCATACATTGGCAATAGACTTTAAAAGTGTTCTCAAGTACTGGGGACATGCATTGTTTGCAGTCCTGCTACTCAATTTCTTGTGATACTGTATGTAATGCTTGAAGTCTGATTACTGGAATTTATGGCAATTTCTCTCCATTCTCTAAGAGGATGTCATATCCTCATCTCAAAGACACATTTGCATTAAAGTAAGTGACTGAGGCTTTTAAAATGAGTCAGTGATGCTAATTTTTCAGGGCTAAACTGCAAAAAATCTTGTGCTTCCTGAAGCAATGTGGTGCATAGGAGTTAGTAACTTAATGTTCACGGGCCCCTAGGGGACAGTGCATGGGCTTCAGGGAGCCCAGAAATCCTCTGATCCATTGGATACTTGTGCATCTGTTGATTCTTTTATATAAAGAGACTAATCATTTTATCCAATTTATAACAAAGTTGAGAATTATATCCCTAAATGGAGGCAGCATAGGAAAATTGCATGGAGATGTTAGTGTGGAAAAAAACTATGTTTAATTCACTGGACAATAGTGGCCCACAGGAAGCTGGGTGCCAGTGCCATTTACCAAAGGAAGCACGCTATGTCCAAGTGTATGAGGTGGGGTCAGTGGTGTAGACAATTCCAGGCCGTATCATGTCTCATTTTTGTGAAAGCCTGTCAGCACCCAGATGTGACCTTTCTTTTTAAATGGACTCATCCATGTCCAGGGCTTTAGTCAGGGTGGAGAGAGTGGAAGCAAAAACCACTTCTTTCTTCTTGAAAGTAAAAACCTTCAAAAGCCAGTTTGGAGAAGACATGCTGGATTTAGCAATGGTTGCTGGAAAGCAACTGCTGCCGGTTTTGCTGTCTCTGTTAATAAAAAGTTCATTTAAAAAATCTCCTATGTGGAAATGGTTATGATAATTAGAGAATCTAATCTTAAGGCAGAGACGAGCAATAAACGTTTTTCTGTATATTAATTGTTTCCAAATTAGACTGGAAATAAAGCCCCAGTGAAATCTTTCTGACTGCCTCCCTTGATTCTCTGGAATTTCCAGATCTGTGCAATAGTAAAGAGTCAAAGTACCATCTTGCCTAGAGAAGGGAAGCAATCTAGTTTTTATAGGGTTTTTAACACTGGACGTTTTAAGGCTAAATAAAGTACTCTGTGCAGTCTACAATGATCTCCACCCCCTCCACTGTCCTCCCTCCTCCTCCTCCTCCTCCTCCTC